>APFE031177209.1:0-186457 GCA_000404065.3 Pinus taeda
CCTTGGTTGATCAAATCCAATAGAGACAAGGGGACCAATTTCTTCTGGGTCTTGAACTGCAGCATCTCTCTAATGGCCTCGGGGGTTATGTAGAATACCACTGAGCCTAAAGGGTCAAGCACAACTCTTTGCATGGGGTCATAGCAGACAGCACATAGATGAATCGGGTCAGGGAATTGGTTGACCTGAGGGAGCCTGAATATTGGGAGGAAGGAATCCCAAATGCCTAGTATGTCTGTCCCATCCTTATGTTTGGCCTTAAGTTCATTCAGCAGGTGAAGGTGGAACTTGCATTTTGATGAGGAGTCTTCTGAGATTTGGTAGTCCAAGTCTGCTAAATCCTGCCACTCCAATTCTCTCTATGGGGCATTTAAAGGAGCAACATTGAGGGCAACTGGTGCAACTAGAGTCTCCATGGTTACTTGGATTGTTTGGCAAATAAACTGTTGTTTCTTAGACTGGGCAATAGTAAAGAGCACTGCTTGAGTACAGAGGTAAATTTGAAGAATGAAGGGTAATAGGGCAAGTCCACAGCAATTGAAATACTGTTTTGGTTCCTTGAGGAGGCAAGTTTTAGTCTTTAGCAGACCTTTCTCAACAATTGAGTGTAGGTTCCGGGTTTTAGTTCACGACTACACAAACAAAAAATGCGGGCTTTCAGTGAAAATTCAGTCTAAAATGGCTCGGCTAGTGAATTTCGACCGTTAATTTTTCAAGAGGGAGCTGGGTGCAGGTAATTTTATGGTGAATTTATGCGTTTTCTGTGCTCACAGTGACTTTTTGCTATTACAGAGAAAAACCAGGTTTCAGAGAAGTTTGCACGGACAAATACCTGGTAAATCGATGGCATGGGTCGGAAAAGTAGGTGGGTAGGCACACTGAATACCTCCTGGTTGTTTCGAGCAGGTTGGTGAAGTTTCGGTCGTAAAACACATGCAGAGGGCGCAGCAACGTTTTTTGCAAAAAGTGCAAAAAAAGCGCAAAAATTGATGAAATATGGCTTTTTCGGGTCATTGTCGTCTTTTTTAAATGACGTCAGCATGACGTCACTAGGTGGGTCCGGGTTGGATGACGTCAGCATGATGTCATCAGGTGACATGGCGGCCTATGACCAGTCTACGAGGGCGGTGAGGTGGCGGACAGGTGGCGCAATGGTGGACAAGGCGCGCGGTCGTGGCGCTGACGCAGGCAGTGAGGGGGCGCTGATGTCGGCAGACAGGTGGCGCGATATCGGACCACCTCCTATACGGCAAGGAATCTGTCAGAGGGGGCTCCGATGGAATTTGGAGGCGACGCATGGACCCCGCGTGACATCAGTGTCTGATAGATATCAGACGATATCTATCGGACGTCGGGGCAGGTCCGAAATTCGCGTCGACCGTTGGATTTAAAAGGCTTGATCGGATGGTCATCGGGCCAAGGATCTGCACGGAGTATATGGTCATCGGGTGGGGATTAAAATATCATTTTCCTTGGAACTTGCGCCCGGCGGGACCCTTCGAAATTTTAAAGGATTCGATGGTTTTGCAATGTATTTCTTTGTTAAATCATATATAGCCGTGAACTTTGGAAAAAGGCGAAACTATGGTTTATCAATGATCTTTCGCAACATCGCTTAAGGTGTTAAAAACTTAGGATAAGCGGGTTTTTAATGAAATTTCATGAAACAAGCGCAAATGCGTCCCGACCTTAGGATAAGGCGGAGAAAGTGGGTTTTTGCGTATATTTTACTTTTGAGCGGGTATACGGGTGCAAAAAGGGTTTTTTCAAGGGTTTTTAGGCAAAGTGAAGGATTGAATGGGCCAATGAGTTCTGGGGATATAAGAGGTTAGGCTTGGGTTCTTGAGCTAACCAGATGTTAATTCAATTCCCTAGTAGTGAAACATATGGCTATAATGCCAAGGAGGGGATACTTATAGAATGCTTAGGGTTTATACACCATGGTGTTATAGTAGTAGGGAAAGGGTAACATAGGGAGTTAAATAGTACAAGTTAGAGGTCAATCTGGAGGGGGAGGATGAATGAGGAGTGATATTACTAAGTTTTCTTGAAAACAACTTAGTTTAAAGAGTAGATCAGAATGAAAAGAACTTTACACAAGAAATGTGGCTTCTAAAGGCCATAAGGACCAATTTAAAACCTTGAATCTCTCTTATAAACACACCTTGTGAAGGGAGGTTAGTAATGAGTGATGAATCAGGAAAAAAGGGAAGTTAGACATGCTTCATTATGTTGTTTTCCTTGTATTTGACTAGCAAAGTTCATCTTGGAAGGAACACCACTTCTGCAACCCCATCTACCTACCCAACTATTTTGCCTGGCATTTTTTGTTTCTTATTGGAGGGTGCACTTGGACTTGCAGACCCTTTTATGTGCCTTTTCTTTTCCATTGGCTTTTTCCTTTGATTTCCTATCTAGCACTACCCTTATTTCTTCCAAGGCCCCAGATTAAGCAGTTGGGAACCTTAGTTTCTCTGCCTAACTACTGATCTGCCAAGATTAAACAGTTTGGACAGATTTCTTTCTCTATTCTACAACAGAAAATTGAAACATGGCATGATCCAGATTAGACTTTTGGATCATCCATCAAAATTTAATAGACATGAAAGCATGTACACACCTTGCCTTTCCTTGGAAATATGGGATCTTTGAATCAGCAAAGTAGAGCATATTTGGCATTTGAATTTGCCAATCATGAAATATGAAACCTATTGGTATAGGTATCCAACAGAACCATCACTTTTACTTGTGCATACAACAATGTCACCTTCAAGTTTGTACGAAGCCCTAATTGATAAGTAAAGTTGGTAGCCAAGGAATTGTAGCATCCTTGCTGCAATACAGGCACTTATCAAGAGCTATGATAGCTATCAAAGAATGGGGAAACATTTTCCTTCATATGAAATTCCACTACAGCCTCAGGTACTCATTGAATCTTTTGAAAAATGGGTTGTGGATTTTGTTGGACTAATTAATCCATCTTCAAAAGAAAAAATATATATTCTTGTATGCACTGATTATGATACTAAATGGGTAGAAGCTCAAGCACTTTGTTTTGCTACTAAAAATGTTGTAGTTTCATTTCTTTTTTAGGATACTTTTACTCATTTTGGTGTCCCAATAGAAATTGTAACAGATCAAGGAAAGCGATTTACATCCGAAGTAGTGCAAAAGATAGTGGAAGAATGTAAAATCAAGCATTAGAAATCTACTCCATACCATCCACAAAAAAATGGACAAGTAGTGCCTACCAAAAAAGTGATAGAACTAATCTTCACCAAGATAGTTCACTTGCACAAAAGGGATTGGGAAGAAATGCTTCCAAAAGCTTTATGGGCCTATTGTACCACATGGAGAAACACTATAGGACATACTACCTACGAACATGTTTATGGGAAGCAAGTCATATTTCCAATTGAGTTCCAGATTCAGACCTATAAGATAGCAGTTAAGTTGGGACTTGACTTATCAGAAGCACAAAAGCAAATAATGGGACAACTCAATGAGCTTGATGAAATAAGGCAAGATGCTATCTAGGAGACTAGATTAATTTAGAAATAGAGATTCATATGGCATGAAAAATATATCAAAGAAAGAAAATTTCATCTAGGAGACTGTGCATTACTCTTTGATTCAAAGTTAAAAAATTTCCAAGGAAAGTTTCAAACTCACTAGCTTGGGCCTTATGAGATTGAAAATGCTTTCGATAATGGAGCAGTCAATATTAGGACTATTGATGAAGAAAAAAATTATCCCTTAGTGAATGGACATCGACTCTGGATCTATCATAAGCAAATGACAAAGGACGAAATTATAAATATTTTCCATAACAACTCTGATTTGAAGTTGTTAAGAAGATTCGCTAAAAATTTCTTCTTCATATTAAAAAAAAAAACAAAAAAACAATATATAATATATATAATTATATATATATATATATATTTATATATAAGAAAGAAAAAAATTGTTGCATGCTTATGCAGAAAATTGAAGGTGAAAACCAATAATTCTTGGCATCTTAAATTTTCTTTATACCCCATTTTCTAGAATTTTGCCTTCTTTTATCCCTTTCTTTTCAAAAAATAAATAGCTAATAATTATTGATTTTCCACATGTTTGATAACTTTCTGTAGCTAATTTGACAGAAATGTTTGATGATATAATTGAAGGAATGATTGACTCCCTCCACTGCAAAGTACCTAAAGATAGCTTAAAAAAGGAAACCAAAGGTTAGAAAGAAAATAATTCAAAGGTATGCACTTCTTTAATTTAATAATAGGGATCAAAACATTACATAAATGAATTATAAGATATGGAACTACCAAAAATGAAAATCATTATTGCTAAGACTTGATAGTGTCATGTCAAATCATCTATAATCCACCATTCACTCCTAGTAATCATAACGCATATCCTGATTCGTTGAACCAAACACCCAAACCATCAATATGAATGATATTAATGGTTACATTCTTCCTCGCTCCCTTATACCCTCACTACCTATGCTCTCATTATTCCATCACTCATGCTCTCATCCTTTCCACTCTAAAAACCCTATGAAGTAGTCCTACCCTATCAAACAAAATTTTTTTTGAAATGAAGATTCTTGACCATTAGAGTGATAGTCAAAATAGAGCCAATAGGGAATAATTTTTTTGAGGGATATCCACAGACAAAATAATTGTTCTAGAAGGCACAGTGCTTAGAATTTATAAATGAATTCGATGGCTTCCATAAAGAAGTGACCAAATCCTTCGCTAGGGTTTTTGCTGGAGTTGAAGGGGAGATACGAGACATCAAATTCAGAGTGACATAGTCATTCATCACTGAAGTTACTGGACTGCCATGGATTGGAGAAAAATGGTTAAAAAATAATGGTACTGAAAGATAATACTGGAAGGTTTTCTTGAAGAAACAAAGCATGGACACCATTTTCAAGAAGGGCATCTGAAGCATGACATTAAAAAGTAAGTGGCGGAATTTGCTTTTAATAATTCAAAAAATTGTTACCTGCGAAGGAAGGTTTGTGTCAGGCTAGGCAGTAACTCTCCAATAGGTGGTAAAACTAATCTGATTCATTTCATTAGGTAGGCTATTGTTATATACAAAAGCGTGTGACTGCTCATTTCATCTTCTGATGACTGTTCACATTCATAATTTAAGTATTTACATAAATTCACCCAATCGTGAGGATTAGGTGTCAAAATTTCCCCCCTTAATCTGAAGGGATGTTGGTGAGTCCAAGCATCATTCTTAATCTTTCAAGTTTTTCTCTTCCAAGCACTTTGGTGAAGATGTTTGCAATTTTCTCATTTGTGGAACAATGACGGAGATGGATTGTTTTGGCCTCAACATGATGTCGGATCAGATGATATTTAGTATTGATGTGCTTTGTTCGATCATGGAACTTTGGGTTCTTGACCAACTGTATTGCAAAGGTTTTGTCAATCATGAGTGGAGTTGATTGTACTTGTTTTACCTGCAAATCTTCAATAATTTTCCTGAGCCACACAATTTCTTTTGTTGCTTCAGTTGCTACCACATATTCTACTTCTGTTGTGGAATCTAATGGAACTAATTGTTTGCGTGATCTATAGGAGACAACTCCTAATCTAAGACTCATAGCATATCCTGAAGTAGATAACCTAGTTTCTTTGTCTCCATCGAATTCTGAATCAGCGTATCTGATCAAACTGTAGTCATCCTCATGTGTGTACTTGATTCCATAGTCTTGAGTTCCCTTCAAGTACTTTAGAACTCTTTTTGCAGCAGACCAATGTCCCTCACAAGGCTTTTGCATAAACCTACAGATGATTCCAACAGAAAATGAAATGTTTGGTCCAGTAGTAGTAAGGTAGTTGAGACTTCCTACAAGCTGTGTATACTTTGTTGCATCCTCAAATTCCTTTCCTTCAATAGATGTGAGCTTTAAGTTTTGTTCCATTGGAGTAGTAAGAGGATTGCACTCTGCCATGCCAAATATGTTTAACAAATCTCCAATGTATTTCTTTTGAGAAAGAAATATAGACTTTGGATGTTGGGTTACTTAAATGACAAGATAGTAATGAACATAGCCCAAATTAGTCATTTCAAAACTTTTCCCCAATTCCTTCTTTATGGACGCAATGTAGCTTTCATTGTTCCCTGTCATTAAAAGATAATCTACATATGCCACAAGTTATACAATTTTTTTGCCAACTTTCTTGACAAATAAAGTTTCATAATCAAGATCAAAATGATTGAAGTTGAGTTTCACAAGATGCTCAGTTATCCTTTCATACCAGGCTCGTGGTGCTTGTTTGAGGCCATACAAGGACTTCACAAGTTTGCATACTTTATGTTCATGTCCTTTCACAGCAAATCCTTCAGGCTGGGACATAAAAGCATTCTCTTTTAGATCTCCATTCAAGAAGGCAGTTTTTACATCCATTTGATGGACTTTCCAACCGTTCTGAGCTGCTAGCGCAAAGAGTGTTCGGATGGTGGCCCATTTTGCTGCGGGGGCAAAAGTTTACTCATAATCAACCCCTCCCTTCTGTGCAAAACCTTTTGCCACAAGCCTAGATTTGTGCTTGTCAAGTAAGCCATCAGCTTTGTACTTCTTCTTGTAGACCCACTTACAGACAATTGGTTTGGATCCAAATGGATCAACCAGCTTCCAAGTGCCCTTCCTTATGAGGGAATCATACTCCTTTTGCATTGCTTCTTTCCATGCATCAAGAGAAGCAGCTTCTTTAAAGGAAGTTGGTTCAAAATCTGAAGACAATTTCAATTCACCATCATAAGAAACATCCATATCAACAGGTGAATTAGAGTCATCTACATCACCTCCATTTTCTCGATTTGAATTTCTGGTTCCTGTTTTTCCAATTTCATCAGGATGAACACTTTCAAGTGTCTTTGTCAGCCACTTTGGGGGACCTTTCTGAGATGGTCCAGGCTGCTCTATTGATTGAGTTGGGACTGAATCAAGATTGAGTCTCCCAATTCTATCAATTACATCACTTAAAGCATCATCCGTTGTTGGAGTTTCAGTTGGGGGAGAGTGTTCTTCAGAAGAAGATTCCACATGTTGATCTAGAATAGGAATCCCCCATTTCAAGATGTTGAGTCTGATTATCAAATTCTTGAAATGATTTCGTTTTTGGGAATCTATCAAAGCGATCAAGTTGCCGCTCAACAACATTGTCAGATTTGGATGATTCAAGAAAAATTACATCTCTAGATACAACAAACTTTTTATTTACTTCATCATAGAGGCGTTATGCTTTGGAGGTGTTTGAATACCCCAGGAAGATACACTTACGACTTCTAGCACCAAGTTTGTTTCTATGTACCTTTGGTATCAAAGCATAATAGGTGGAACCAAAGACCCTGAGATGTTTTACTGAAGGAACATGTCCATACCACAATTCATAAGGAGTCTTGCTTCTTATAGCATTAGATGGACATCTATTCTTTATATATGCAACACATAGAATAGCATCAACCCAAAACATTATCTTTACATTTTTGAAGAAAATCATGGATCATACCATATTCAAGATTATTCTATTCATTCTTTCAGCTACACCATTATGTTGGGGATTATAAGGCACAGTTGCTTGATCTTTGATCCCATGTTGGCAAAGATAGTTTTCAAATTCATTTGATGTATATTCTTTTCCATTATCAGTGTGAATATACCCAATATGAGATTGTGCATCATTTTCAATCCATTTATGAAAATTCTTGAATGTTTGGAAAGCATCAAATTTGTTCTTCAATAAATAAACCTAACATATTCTGGTGTAGTCATCAATAAACGTCATGATATATTTATTTCCATTTGCAGAAGAAACAGGCATTGGACCACATAAATCTGAATGAATAAGTTCAAGTTTCCTATGTGCTCTTGAATGTGAATCATGAAAAGACTATTTGCGATGCCTTCCTAGAATGCAAGCATCACATTGCTTAAGTTTTCTAGGAATTGTAGGCAAACCAGCAACACCATTTTTCTTCAATAAGAGGAGACTGTCATAGTTCAAATGTCCAAATCTAGCATGCCATAATAAAATTGATGGAAGTGTACCTTCTTCATGATGAGAATTGTATGAGAAATGTTGTGCATGAGCAGATGTTCCTTGCAGTTTGAGATGCCTTTCTTCTTCTATACCCCTCATGACAAGTGATTTGTCAAATGCTTTTCTTACCTCAAGCTTTCCATCAAACATATGAATGGATTTACCTTGCTGGCGGATGTGGACGAAGGACAGAAAGTTTCTCTTGAGTTGTGGGAGATATAGAACATGATCCAGAAGAAAGTCTAGAAGACCAGGCAGTTTAAGCCTGATTGTGCCAAGCCCTGATGGCTTGATTTTTGACTGATCTGTAAAGTATACTGCTCCATAAACATTGTCAGTGAAATCTTCAAAACAATCTTTTCTATGAGTCATGTGACAGGTTGCTCCTAAATCAAGCAACCAATCATTTTTCCAGGAAGCAAGTGAAGCATTAAACAGATATTTATTTACTCCAATGTTACATTGTGCCTCAACATAGTTAGCAGATTCAGGTGCTTTACCTTTCTCTGTATCATCAGTTTTACCTTTCTGTTGCTTTCTTCTCTACTCAATTTTGTCCCATGGTAGCGTTCATGTAGAGACATCATGTGATCCATTTCTTTTGTAGCGAATACAGTGTAAATCTGTCTTTTCTCCTTGAGAATGTCTGCCCCCCTTGCCTCTAAAATATGTTCCTCTTCCTCTTTGTCCACCTCTTCCTCTTGTAGAATCTTGAGCAGGATGCTTTTCTTTATGAGCAAGGCAGATAGTCTCTTCAGAAGATTCAGGGCCTGTCTTCCTTCCAAAAGCTTTCTCCCTTTCAACAAACTTTTTGACAAGAGAGTCAAAGGTTATATCTTTGAGATTTCCATTTGCTTGCAAAGACTCAAGATAATTGGAGTAAGTAGGATAAAATGCCTTGAGAAAAGAAATAAGAGGGATATCCATCTCAACCTTAGTGGATTTGATATCATGCATTATAGACTTTACTTCAGATACAAGAGCAAGAGGATCATTATTTTGCAGTTCAAGAGTGAAGAGTTTAATCATGAGTTGAACAACTTCAAGTGCAGAATGTGAGTCATAGAGTTCTTTCAGCTTTTGTAAGGCTTCAAAGGCAATTGAATATGATGAAATATGGCGAATCACCTCTTCATTTACAGATGTTGCGATTAATGCATAGGCTTTGTTGTTCTTGTTTTCCCAAATGATGAGCTCTTTATCTGAGGTAGGCTGTACTGGGTCATTGTCTCCTTCTCCGACACACACTCCTTTCCACAACTCATTGAAGATGAGGGTGTATTTTATCATCCGAGACCATTCAAGATAGTTCTCCTTGCCAGTGAGAACTATTCCTACCATGGATATGATTGAATGCATTTTGTAAAAAAATCCTTTTGCTGATAGAAAAGAATACTTCTGCCAATATATAGTAAAAATGTACTCAAAAATTTCAGTGGGAAACGGTTTTCGTTGTTTAATTCATATCGCAATCAATAATCAATCATTCACCGTGAGCTCTACAAAGTAGGAGTAGCAACGGCATCAACCGCGCGCTCTACAAAGTTGGAGCAGCAACGGCATCACAATTTCAAGCTCTGATGGAAGACATCTCATGTAATCTGAGAATGTTTTAAACAAAACATTAAACATCTATATTCTAGAGTTGTTGCTTACAATTTGTGGCAACATAATAGTAGAACTAATGAAATCTGCAAAGCTCACTAAAAAGACGAAAAAATCACCATAAATCCCTTTGATTCTCTAAACCTTGAAGCAACGACTGCTTCTCTTACCACGAGCCATTCTCAGATTTCCTAACCTATGATGGAACATATGGTTTAGTGTGGCTATGTGTAATACCTGGTGCTCTTCCAAAGTGCCTGACAGCCTCACGATGGCTCTTCACTGATTCAATCTTGCAGCTTGCACAAGTCCAACATTTTCACTCTACTGTCTTTTTACGTATAATCCAATGGTTTTAACCTCATTGGAATGCATCCTCAAAGTGCTTGAAACCATTTTAAAAATAATGGGACATCGTTAACAAAACAACGTTAAAAAAATCTGGTAGCGTTCCTCAAAGTGCTTGACAATGGTTTTTTTTAACAAAACAAACTGATCAACCTCATCCCACCATCGAAATTCTGATTCAAACTTGTTTCGAATAGCATTATAAAAAGAGTTGGGTAAAATAAGACGCGGGAACTTGCTAGTCCTCAAGCAATGACAAAAGTCCGAGTTAGAAATCGAGTCTGCTCTGGTGTCAGTCCTTGAACTGGTAAAAACTTTGTAATTTACAAGCGAGCCATGGCAAAAGGAAAAGAGCCTGCGGAATAAAATGACTGAGTTTTAGATCAATGTTGTTGATCAATGGAGTGGGATTGAGATGACTGAGCCAGTGGAATTCTCCATGACGAAGGAGAATAATCTTTGTAAAACATTCAAGAAACAATGGACAGATACTATGTCAGAGAGCGTTATGTAAGGATTGAGGCAGTGTTGGTGTGCCAGAGAACATTTTGGATAGATGGTTTATGGCAGAGGTTGATGTGTGGACAGAGGGAGTATGGAAAATAGAGGATTTACAGGAGCATAAGAGCTAAAACAAGGAGCTCGTTCTGATACTATGTCAGGCCAGGAAGTAACTCTCCAATATGCAGTAAAACTGATTTGATTCATTTCATTAGGTAGGCTATTCTTATATACAAAAGGGTGTGACTGCTTAGTTCATCTTCTAATGACTGTTCACATTCCTAATTTAACTATTTACATAAATTCACCCAATCGTGAGGATTAGGTGTCAACAGTTTGGATGCATTTTTTTAATCATATTTGGATGCCAATGAATTTTCTCGAAGAAAATGAGATAAATATTCCATATTACTTTCTGAATAATATAAGAAAGATGTCAGTGAATGTTTAAAGGATAATTCAATTCATAGATAAAACAAGGTATCACCATGGTCTAGTCAAAGTACTTATTGAATTTTATCTCCAAAACATAGGTGATAATTGGGAAAGCCTTTTATTACCAAATCACTTTCAAGAAGATACTCATGGGTAGCAAAATAGTAGCAAACCTAAGAGGGGAAGGAAAGGAAAAAATGATAAGACAATGGAACAAGAACCACGGTAGTCATAGGAACTGTCAGAGGATGACATCCCTCTTGCAAAATTTTTAGAGAAAATAAACAAAAGAAATGTTAGAAGAAAGAAAGCCGGTAAAGAGAGAGAGATTTCACCTCAATTAGAGAAGCCTAAAATAGAAAGGAAGAAAATCAAAAGAAACCTGTCATAGATCTAAGAAGGAGTACCAAACTCAACACAACAAAAGAATTACCCTCAAAGAGAATAGAGCATGTCAATGAAGAAATGGAAGAGTACTCAAAGGTGAAAGAAGATTTTGGAATTTCTTGGAGAACATCTCCAAGAGTTTCATCACCAAGGATCTCATCACTAACTTTCACCTCGCCTTCTATGATTCCAAGATGAAGAACGCGAGAAATTGATCCTATGCAGCAGATGATTTATGATTATATTGAATCCATGGATAAGAGGGATGCAGCCAGAACATCAATTCCAATTCAAGAGGAAGAAGAAGTCTAGTTTAATGAACCACAAAAAGCTCGAGTAATCAATATATTAAAACATGAAATCTTCGGACTGGACTCTTTAAACAAGTACATTACAAAATAAAATTAAGCCTTGAAAGCATACAATAAAATCTAAATATCTAAGAGTTTACAACCTACTTTTACATCGAAGTATGTGGTTTAAGAAAAACAAGAAACTGAAGAAGAAAAATAGGGCTTTACAGAGACAGGTTATAAACTTTAAATAAAATATTATCATGAGAAAACCAAGGATGGCAATGACTGGTAAGAAACTGAAAAATATGAAGTTAGATGTACTGGCATAAGTGTCCAAGAAAATGCACTAGTTCAACAAATATATCAATTTAGTGTATTTTATGAGGAGATACAAAATCTTCAATGTTGGGGAATGTATAGTTCCATAACTGTTTTGTTTTGACACCCTTTTTCCTCCATTTTACTCTTTTTCATCATCGATATCTACTCAATAAAAGTAGTAAACCATATATTTTGATAAGGTAAAATTTGTCACATGTCTTATTTTTTATATTTCTTAATGTGCCTTATTATTATGTTAAAGATCGCATTAGCTACAGAATTAACATGATTCTGTTGCTATCTCCCATGGTTTGTAGGGTTTTGGTGCGCCAATGAAGCAAAGAAGCACATGGGCCATTGAGGATCATTCCCCTCATGGATCTCCTCCTATTTTCTCGAGCCAAATCACTCAAGGAAACCCATAGTCGCGCGGTGAAAGGAACAGGTCAAACACGTAGCAGGAAAAGTCCGAATGCATCACATTTCTTTGATTTTGTTTCCAAATAGAAAATCATTGAGATAACGCTTTTATTGTTAAGTTTTGAATTTGAATAAGGATTGATTAAAAGACTTGTATGCATAGAATTATGAAATTGTTGAGCGTGTATTTTATATATAAACATGTATCCTTTGTAAAGGATAACAACAAAAATAATACTTAAATCTCTGAAGAATTTTGAAACACACTTTTGTTCTTATACTGAATTAAAGTTACAATTTGTTATTTGATGTGTATGTGAGCGTGATTTACACCTACTGTATGTGGAGGGCCCCTGCAGATAGTCGAGGTTTTATTTATTTCATTTTATCGCTTTCTATTATTGTATTTTCATTCCATCCTAGTTTAGTTTCCTTACTTTGCTATTTCATCATTTCATTGTAACTCAGTTAAATCTCGTTATTTTATTTGCACTTGAAGTCATTTAATGGTTTCATTTCTTCAATGTTTCTTGCTAAATTATAGCTAATGTTAAAAGAGTATTTTCATGCTTTTATAAACAACACCTGTATATACTCTGTAGTCAATGTTAGAAGATTACTTTCATTCGTTTTAGAATTAGAATTTGTATATACTTTGCAAACAACTTTTGAAGGATCAATTTCTTGCTCCTAGAGTCATTTGAATTCCAATACTCTATTTTATAGCAGCAATGTGTTTAGGATAGGTTCATAATTTTTGAATGATTAACATAAGATATTTTATAATGATACTAAATATAGATATGACTTGGTAGATTAGTCTAGCAATAGCTTAACTTCCATTCATTAATTTGTGGAAATCTAACTCTAATCTAATAGGAATCTATATAACATCAAAAATCCAAAAAACAAAGATAACCATCATCTTACAAACTGAAAGAAAGACTTCTATCATAATAGTGCACTTACGCTTCATAAGTTTACTAGCTCTGGTCGATAATTTATGTTTGCAATTTAAGAACATTAAATTGACTGAAGAGGTACCTCTCAAATACTTGAGAATCCACTTCAGTACCATCCAATGTTCTTTTACTTTATTGTTCATGTACCTACTTACAACTCCCACTACATGTGAAATATTAGGCCTTGTGCAGATCATTGCATACATTAAGCTTTCAACTATTGATTCATATGGAAATTTAGACATATAATCCATCTCTTTCTTAGTCTTGAGACACATGTCCTTACTTAGTTTGAAATCTCTAGCCAAAGGTGTAGTATCTCGTTTTGCATTCTACATATTAAATCTTTTCAAAACCTCTTGTATGTACTCACTCTAAGACAATGTTAATTTGTGATTTTTCCTATCTCTAGTTATTCGCATACCATGGATTTGTTTTGTAGCACCCAAATCCTTCATGCAAATGAGTTTGCCAATTTTCCTTTGAGCACATTTATTTTGTGGATGTTAGAACCTACAACAAGCATGTCATCTACATACAATAATAATATACTATAATTGATATCATTATTCCTTTTGAGATAAGCACAATGATTAGAGTGACATCTAGTATAACCTTGTTCAAACATAAACCAATCAAATTTTAGATACCACTACCTTGGAGCCTATTTTACGCCATACAATCTCTTCTTCAACTTGCAGACTAGTTTCTCATTCCCTTTGACCTGATATCCTCATGGTTGCTCCATCTATATCTCTTCCTTCAAATGCCCATCGAGACAAGATGTCTTTACATCTAACTACCCAAGATGCAAATATTCTGCTGCTACTAGACTTAAAATACCTCTGATTGAAATCATTTTAACAATAGGAGAAAATATTTCATCAAAGTCTATACTTTATTTTGTGCAAACACCTTCACCACAAGTCTAGATTTATACCTTTTTCTACCTCCATCTTGTTCCTTCAACCTGTAAAACCACTTACTCTGCAATGTTGTTTTGCCTGCAGGCAACCTCATTAAGTCCCAAGTCTGGCTACATACCAAGGATTCCATCTCTTCTTTCATCGTTAGATCCCACTTCTTCCTGGTTTCTACATGTACTTCTTCTTCATAACATTTTGGTTCACCTAAATCAGTCAACAATACATAATATAATGAAGGATAGTATCGTTCAAGGGGTCTACTTATCCTGATAGATCTTCTAAGACCACTTTTAAATGTTTTAGGTGTTTGTTGTTGTTGTTTTTTAGTTGTTGATCATTATGGTTTTTGGGCACCTTTACTTTTTATATGATCTCGTCAAGCACTACATATTCTTTTTTTTTTTCCTGTTTTTTTTCCTGCATTTGATCCTTATAAAAAATATTATCATTCAATATAACATCTACGCCCCTAAGTATTTTTTATTTTCATAATCATATAAGTGATAACCAACATCATTAAAACCATATCAAATAAAGGTACATTTCTTTGATTTTGCCTCAAGCTTTGTTATATTTTCTTTATTAATGTGGAAAAAGGATTCACAACGAAAAGTATTTAAAAATGAGTAGTTTACCTTTTTACCTGTCCATGCCTTCTCCATAATACCTCCATAGAAGGAACTTGAAGGTCATGTGTTTATTAGATAAATAGCAATATCATCTATCCAAAATTGTAAAGGAGATTGTGCAGGCAATCTCATGCACCTTGCACACTCCATGATTGTCCTGTTCATCCTTTCTGACACACCATTTTCTTCTAGTGTTCTACGAACTTCCTTCTCTCTTCTAATTCTATGCTCTGAACAATACTTATCAAACTCTCTGTTGTAATATTCACCTCCATTATTTGATCTGAAACACTTCAACCATTTTCCTACGTCATTCTCAACCAAATATTTTCATTTCTTGAAATTACCAAATATATCACACCTACTTCAAACACAATAAATCCATGTTTTTCTGGTTGCATCATCAAAAAAAGTACATAATAACAAGAGCCACCGAGAGATGATACTTGAGTAGGTCCCCATATATCTGTATGCACAAGGTCTAATTTTTTGCTCTTCTTTTCTTTCTCAACACTGAGGAATCTGACTCTCTTCTATTTTCCATAAACACAATTCTCACAGAATTCTGAATCAACATGCTTCAAACCTGGAAAAAAACTTCTTGAGTGAACAATCTTCATCCCCTTCTCACTCATGTGCCTGAGCCTATGATGCCAGAATGTTGTATATGCTCCTATAGAGGTTAAATAATTAACAGAATTAGAAATACCATTGCATAAATACAATGTACCAACATTTTCTTTGTTTGCTATTACCAGGGCTCCTTTAGTGACATTCCAGGTTTTATCTATAAAAGTAGTTACATAGTCTTCACCTCTCAACATCCCTATTGAAATTAGCTTTTTCTTCAAAACGGTAACATGCCTTACCTCCTTCAATAGCCATTGGTTTTGATTCTCCTACTTTATGAAAACTTTACCCATTCCAATGATTTTATAGGGTTTACTGTCACCCAAATGAACTTGTCCAAAATATCCTTGAACGCAATCATGAAAATGTTTCCTATCAGGTGTGTCATGGAATGAGGCCCTTGAATCTACCATCCAGACATCAATAATATTTTCTAAAGAAAGAATCAAAACATCTTGCAACACATCACCTGTCACATTTTCTTCTTGAGTATTTTCTTGTTGTACATCTCCTTATTTTCCCTTTTGAGACTTACAGTCTTTCTTTAGGTGTCTTTTCTTCTCACATCTCTAGCACACTATCCACAAATTAGATGTGGATCTATCTTTCATTGAATTATTATGATATCTTGGGCTCTTTTCTCTTTCCATTTTTCTTCCCTTAGCCTCTGCAGTCAAAGCATTAGCTGATGTCTCACTGGAGCTTTTACGTCGCATTTCCTTTCTAAGGATGGCACTGACAACATCATCAAACATTAAAGTACTAGATCCTGAGAGAGAGTTACCAGTGGCCATAACTAAACTATTCCAACTTTCTTGGAATCGGCACAGAAATAAAAGATCCCTAACTTCATCATCAAAATTTACCCCTACATAACTTAACTCACTGGTAACCATATTAAATTTATTTAAATGATCGACAACAAATCCACCTTCTCACCTCTTGATCTTAAATAAATGCTTCATAAGAAATATCGTATTTGAGGCTGAGGGTTTTTCATATAATTTGGCAAAAACCAACATTAAATTTTCTGTTGTCATTTCTTTAAAATATGGAGGGCTACCAACACTGCTAGGCACAACTGTATTGTTCCAAGTGGCTTTCTGTGGAGAATATCCCATTCTATATCTGTCATACTCATTGACTTATTTTTATTTACGCATAATGTTAGGTACACATAATCTTTCATTTGCATCTTCCATAATTGGTAGTTTTGGCCATTAATTTTTCAACCCTGAACCTACCATCTCCTCCCATTGCTCCCAGTCGAACTGGGAACCCTTCTCTCCTGTGAGTTTATCATCGAAATAGACGTTCGGATCTGATGCCAATTGTTATAAAATTATATATTAGATAGCAATGGAGCACGTAAAATATTATGAAAATATAAACACAAAAAATGCATAAAACAAGAAAGACACAGATATACATGGTTCACCCAATTTGGGCTATGTCAACAGAGAAACAGCCAGTGGTTCCTTTATATTATGCAACAAAATGAAGAGATACAACCTACAACCAAACCGTTGTACTTTCCTCTTTGCTCTCACACAATGTCCTCTCTCTTTCTCACTCAGAATACAAATGTTTTCAGTTGCAATACAATTCCCTCATATATAGTGAGGGGTTTCCTTCTAGGGAAAAAGACACTAAATTAAACATAACTTCTATTGTCATATAATACTCCTAATGAAAAGCTCAGATTAACTACAAAATTAGAACATCTTAGAAGGCAATTTTACATCTATTTTTAGCTTCGAGGACATTGCCTGGAACCCCTACTAGGGGGGGGCTCATAAAAATCATCATCACCCCCGCTCGACTCCTCCGATAGAAAAAAATGGGCGGAATTGCCACACCATTATGAACTAGGGTCCAATGTAGTGATGCCTATGAATAAAGAATATAATCACGCTCCACGACCAACCCATAATCTCTAATGCTGATAATTGCAGCCAAGGAAAATCCCTAAGAATAATAGTGGCAAGACCTATTATCTGGATCCATTTCCTACTCCAAATGCTTTGAGGTGTAATTCATACTTCATATCGGGGAGACCCCTTTCTTTGAAGATTTTATGCACTATCAAAAGAACCCTTGTCATGACCATTAATGGTAATGCCTTTCTCCTTTTATATGAGCTTCTCCATGTAAAATGATGAGTTGCAACCAAGCCTTTGCACACACCACACCAAGCTTCTCCTTAAATTATTATTTTTGGTTTCATTCATTCTCTCCTTTAGAACCTTATTAGCTTCATATTCTCCTCTCGATCTTCTAAACTTTTCTCACACCCTTTGGACAACTCTATCCACATTCACACTATGGATTTGTCTCAACAACTTCTACCCAATCTTAGTTCGATTTTTTTCTCCTCTTTTCTATTGCAATGGTTACCATAAATTTCTTTCCCTTTCTCCTACTACGAGCACATTAATTAAATACCAAAAAAATAATACCATTTACCTTTCAAATATTGTCATATTTCCACCCTCAATAACCTCTTCATGCTTGTTTCATACTATTACAATATTCTTCTGCTATCAATCTACTCCTCCTATTTTTGACAATTCTCCTTAGTTATGGTCATTAGCTAGAATTGTCTTCTCCCTTGTACTAGATCCTATATGTGATATTTCTTCTTCATTCCTTGAAATATTTTTTATTTCAACTATCAAAACACACTCATATTTATTATTAACAAAACAAATTTGTTACCTTTGTGCTTCCTTCAACAATTCTATGCATATATGTTCCCCTACATTTTTTCAAACATTCCACTAATGCCTTTCGCTATATTATCCTCTCATGCTTGTATCCTTTAATTCTCTTGATAGGTTATTTACTCTAAACTGGTCTTTCCTCTATTATTACGCTCTAATTTCGAGCTCTGACTGCTTCTCTTTCCTCTTGAAAGACATTGGGTTATGCCTTCCTCTTGGCTCTAATATTTTTATTTTCTTCTTGGCTTTCATCTCATATCTCTTTCCCTTACTCAATGTTATTATCAATATCTCAATCCCAAAGACTATGCTCTAATACAACTTGACTAAAACCAAAACCTGATTCCTTGTTTCCTTCAATCGTCTTCCCCAAATTTCCACCATAGTGCAAATGACCCCAAGTTAAAGAAATATTTTCTAGGCTTTTCTTCTCCTTTAAATCAAGGTTGTGGGTCACGTTCACTCTGCACAATACTTCAAAGGTATGTACTCACATTTCCACCATATTTTTATCCAACACATGGACCCTTCTCCTCTACACCAAATTCTCAGCATTGGGATTTTCCTTTGTGCCCCATCCCCAACTCCTTCTGTGAGTTTTATTTCCTACTCACATCCATAAAGTTGAAAAGTACTTGTCCCCAATAAATATTATGCATCAATATTTTTCTTCAACCCCATAGTGTCCTTACTTCTTCCTTAACTCATATAGGATAAGCGTAGATACTTCATTTTACCACAATCACACGATTGGATAGGTGATATAACTATTGATGGGAAACTTTATGTCACTCAACTCTGCTAGTTGACATGACTTCTCGCCACCCGCTTCCACTCCTATACTCATCAACACCTCTTGGTTCAATGGTAGATTTGTGATTGATATTCACCAAATGGGAAAATCCCCATTTATCGAGTTTGTCAGTTTGACGAGACTACCTATCTCTTTCCTTGAACTCTTGACTTTCAACACTTCACCATCCTCCTAGACCTGTTGTAGTGTGTCGGCTTCACCATAATGAAATGACTATGTGGTGGTCCAACATATATCATATTCATGTCACATCAAGTCTCATCCTATCGGTTAGGTTCTTGATGCTATGACTTTCAAATGTGCCACAGGTCTCAACAAGCCATAAAACAAGAGATGGGGAAGACTCCCATGTCCATTAAATGATGGGAACACCCTTCACTCATCAGTGGACTCTCGCCTTCAAGTTTTAAATTAGAGGTGGTGGCAGACTACAAGCAATGGTAAAGAACTCCATGCTCTGTTACAAAAATTCTCCTCATTTGTAAAATATTTGGCCACACTTATCACAGTCTGTCACTGAGTTTAGTCACCATCACCGACATTCAACCTAAACTATATTTACATCACATCGATTCCCTTTCATGTATAACATTTGGAACCTTTGACTAAAATGCAACATTGAAAGCTCTTGGCATGAATGCCTTCCTTAATGTGGTGTTATGGGAACCTTCCCTCAGTATTTGAGAAGCCTTAATGGGCTTCACTCCAACAAATATTTACCTTGACATAGTATACATAGACATAGAAATTGAAGCAAAAATTTGAGGATAATTCACACAATTTCTATTACATAAATCTATACAATGTGACCAAATTTATGGAGGAAAAATGACCCTCTTTTCCTCTCAAACAACACATGGTCCTTAGCCACTCTTGACTACTTCGCTCCTTCACTTCTCTATCTTATCTTCTATTCTCCTACTTTTTCCCTCTACTTACAACTTGACAATTCAAAATATCTTTACATTATTGGGTTTTTTTATAGCTATCCCTCTTCACAAAATATCCTAGCCCAATTATTTTGATTTTTTACAATGTGTCATATGGGTAAGAATGCCAACACACCAAACTCCATAACCACTTGGATTCCTTGTAGAAGTAGAACACTTATCCTTACATGAATATTTGCTAATTTAAACAAAATTACAATTGAAGATGTCAGTCCCATTTGGAAATTCTAAGACTCATCTAGGTCTACGCAAAATGATCGACTTGGGGTTTATGCTCTTGCATCACATAGAAAATTTTTAAAGCTTATGAAATATAAAGCATGATTAAGTTAGTACTAAACAAATTCTTGCACAAGCCTTCATAGTTTGTTTTGTATCTAAGCTAAATCAAGGTCTCCATCTAACCATAAAAGATTAGAGATAGAATCATTGCTTAAAATAATAACTTGACTAATTGTTGTTCTAGCGCCAAAGTCTCCTAGCAAAAGGAAACTACCCTCATTTTTGAGAGCGTAAATATCTAATTATAATTTATTCTAAGGACAATTTTTATCTAAGTTATTTTTCTTATAAAACTTAAATCTAATATATACAAAGTAACAAATTGCTATATAACTCCTCTTAGCATTAATGTGTCCAACCACTATGCACATGTACTAATTGAATTTTTTTTCCCTTATAAAATCTAATTTAAGAAAAAAATGTTCTTTTTAGATAACAAATTATGTTCTCTTTTACAAAAAAAATGTTCTCAAAGTCCAATTTAAAGATGAATGTTCTCTTTTATATAACAAATTATGCTTCTAATCATTACATAATAGGATATCATATCTGATACCAACCACAAGTGTTGGGAACTCAAATTCTTCATACTCCCCCCATTTCAGCAAACACAATTGATATCCAACTCTTTGCTGTACAAAAATGTTCTATTTTATGTAACCCGTTATGCTTCAAATCCTTACATAATAGGATATCGTATCCCATACCTACCACATGTGTTGGGACCCAAGTTCTTCATACCTTTCGAAAACACAATTGAAACCCAACTCTTTGCTCCATAGAAAACCATGATATTTAATAAAAAATAAAAATGTATATTCTAATTTATATTTTATTAACATTTTAAATTATAATAACTTTGAATCCAACTTTGCTCTATGCAACTTTATATTTTATAATATAATTTATATTTAAAAGTCACTAATCTCGGATTATAATTAAAAATAAAATAAAAAATTTAACACTTTTTAGGAGTTTAGCCAGTTGCATAACTGTTGCAATACGATCTTGTTACTATAAAATCATCAACGTAGATATCGATAAAGGTCTAGAAAACATTGGGCCGAGGGCTCGTTGCAACTTTCCGCTTTTCGAAAACTTCGTTTGTCGGTTCGAATTACATGCGCGCACATCTGCACATGCACGCACGCACGCTTGCCCTAGCACACGGCATTACCAGAGGGGCTCAGTGCTCACACACAGGGTCTGGAGTCTGACGGATATAATTCAATTTAAATGAGTGCACACTGTAATGATTTGTGTTTGTGAAGATCAAAACGGTTGTCAGAGGACTGGAAATTAGGTCGACATCAAGTCAACAGCAGAAATGAATGCAGTTGTCATAAATTAGCGCTATGCCGTCTCAGGTGCAGAAGACATGTATATACAGTTCTCATAAGTAGAATTCATGATGTGATTTATACACAGGCACATATCTGTAACCAGAGGGGCCAATACTTTCCCTTTACATGTTCCTTGCTGTAAGTTGTAATAATTTGACGAGAAAGTCATTGCAATCAAAGATTTATACAATCGTATGAGAACCAACTCTCAAATATTTCCCCGGCTCGCCACGTTGCTTTCAGCACTTTTCGAAAAGTAAAGTCTACGACTTCAAGAATTACATAGATTTCTGAATTAATATTACTATTTGGTCCCTGCCATCACCCGAATATCGAGAGCAGTCAATTCAGTAGAATAATTATCCATTATTTTGTCGACATTCAAAATCCGACAAACAGGAGCGCCGGATTCAAAAGTTGGAGGGCTATTAAAATATATTTTTGGATGCCTGCAATATCAACTGGAGTTGGAGAAACTTCTGAATTATCTCGAATCACACTTATATTTTCGTTTGGATGTTTGACCTGAGCTGCTGAGCCTGTTTTGTGTCATTGTTTTGCTTTGTGTCAAGGTCATGTAATCAATATCAAACACATATTGCTACAGTATCTCGACAGTTTAATATCGGATGGTGGTAACCACTTAATACTCTTGGGTTATGCATACTGTGTCACAAGTGGAAAATTCAAAATAATAATGTTTCATTCTTGTGTTTCAGACAAATTTGAATTAACATTTTCGTATAGATTAAAAGCTTCTAGAATTTTTGGGGTTTAGGGTTTTGTAGTTTTGATTTAGTTTTTTTTACTTTAAAAAAAATGGAAAAAAAAATTAAAATAATTAGATTTGGAAAAAGATAAATTTAAAAAATGATTTTCTGATTGATAGTGATTAATTAAAAATAATATTAATAATGTAAAAAAATAAATTTTTAGAGTTAATAGGTTAGTTTTATTACATGAAATGATTTTATTTTCTCTGGGAATTTTTTTTATTAAATTTGTGCAAATTTAATTTAGAGGTTTAAAAAACCATAAAATTTAAATTGTTTTAATCTTTAAGGATGGGAGGGTTATTATAGTGCTTGAATTTTTATTTATCAAAAAGATAACAAAAGAAAACACAAATTTTTTTTAAAATTTTTAATGAGCAAAAGATTATTTTCATCTATTAGTTAGACTAAGCAGTTCTATATATATATATATATATATATAATATATATATATATATACTTTTGTTATTTCTAGAATAGAAATAAGAAAGTACAATCTCTTGGATGCATAATAGCTTCTAGTTTATTTTTTAACAAACATTTTATATTAGCATCTACAATATGTTTCAATCATATGTAAATAAGTTTCAATCATATGTAAATAAGAAAGACTAACCATTGTGGAATTTTGAACACTTAAAAATGCCAACATAAAAGAGTAAAGTTTCCTTTGAGAGCAACCAGGAAGACCTAGATTTTCTTTCTGAAGGCCAAGGATGAGTTCTGCAAGAGGTTCCAAGAGTTTAAGGCTCCCTCAGAGAACTAGATGGGGAAGAAGATCAAGTTGTTTAGATCAAACAATGGAGGTGAGTATACCTCCAAGGAGATAAAGGAGTTTTGTAGGAGGGTGGGCATCAAGAGGGAGTCAATAATGCCTTATAACATCCAACGGAATGGGGTGGTGGAGAGGAAGAACAACGACATAGTAGGCCATAGTACACTATGCTCCTTGTAATAATGAAGGATCTAAAGATTATCAAACTATTGTTGGAATTGTCAATATCTTCATTTTGCTTGATTCCAATTGAATGATTCTTAGATCCACGTTTCCATTCGAACAACTCATTGTTATATTGGAATCACCAATTAGTTTAAAAGTCTTCACCTACTTCCACAATGTTGACCTTTAAGCACACCATAGAGCAATGAACTTAACAAAAAAGTTTGTACCATTTCCAATAAGACCTTACATTTTAGAACCACATTTCGATGAAAATGAATAACAACACCAACCCCACAATTCTCCCTTTGAAAGGAACCATCGAAGAAACCCCATATATTTCCTTCTTTTTGGACCAACTCCCTTATAATTCTTGTTGTCTTCCATTTCAAGGACTTGAACTATTCCATAAAAGAAACTCTAGAATTTACACCTACTGAGCATAAAACATGGTGCTAAAAGAACGTTGTATTTTTCCCTAACGAAATGGCCCACACATAAAAAAAACCCAAAATAAATTTAAAGAAGGAAAAACTAAATCTATGAACGATGATCCGAATCTTGTGGGGAGGCCCCCAAGATATGAAAAATTGAAATGCCAGAAAAAGGGAGGAGAACACATAGTAAACAAAACCACAAAGAAATTTTTTATTAAAATAGAGAATAATTGTAAAAGCTACATTGTGGTGGACAATTTGTCCTTATACAAAATGCAACCTGTTACTTATAGTATTTTTTAGTGACAATACCATAGGTGAATTCCATGCGTGGGTAAATAAAATGAGTGAATGAATACCATGCTGTTGTCATTGCTACAACACACTGCAAAAGTTTGGCCTACACCAAATTTTGGAGCCTACCTTGGTCTTTGATATTTTCATCATAAACATTCAAATCCATTGTATGTGTTTTCCCTAAGCGTTTTGGTCCCTTTTATGAGAAAATGAAAATGTCATCTTTTCACATGTTAGGTATGGCACAATGTATATGAGATTGTTTTTATGGTTTCAAGGGGTAACCTTTGTGAGAATGAGTTGATATTACCATATAAGCATCCATTGCACTCATTTCCAAAGTCACGAGCATTGTCGAACAAGTGTTGTCACAGTCATTGCAAAGTGTTTATTTAGTGTCGCACTTGTCATGCGTCATCATAAAGTTGTCACACTAAGGGAAGTATGTTCTTCATATGTCCTATGTGATCTATATTGTAGTGCCATGAAGTGTTCTAAGTGTGTGATCGTGGTTGAGTCTTATCATTGTTCATATTAGCTTCATCGATCCCACACTTAATAAATTCTGAAATCTCTCCAACCAAGAAAATTAACCTCATTTGACCCTCCTCAATTGTGCATTGCAAAATCTTATCCCCCTAGCTA
Organism: Pinus taeda; assembly: GCA_000404065.3. Classification (NCBI taxonomy): domain Eukaryota; kingdom Viridiplantae; phylum Streptophyta; class Pinopsida; order Pinales; family Pinaceae; genus Pinus; species Pinus taeda. The sequence goes on from APFE031177209.1 coordinate 24,731, forward strand.
CAACAGTGCCTCTTGACGTTACACAATGCGTAGTTTGTGTCCCCTAGGACTACGCATTGTGCAGTTTTAGTGCTCAAGCCTGAACCTTGGCCTAAAACACTACGCAATTCAACACTCCAACTTGGCCTCAACTATGCATTGCACAATCTTAGACCTCAAATGTAGTTCTTTTGGTCCCTATCTATGCAATTACATAGTCATCTAACCTCCTCTACCTTTTAGAACTACGCAATAGGTTGAATTAGTGCTCAAGCCCTCAACCTGGCTCACTTTGCTCCCAAACTACGCAATTTACTTCCTCAGTATAACCTAGACTATGGATTTTGTCGTCTAAAGGATTAATATTTACCCCTAACTACCTTAGATGCGCAATTGTGTGATCAGTGAGCCTCTCCCTCAGCCTGCCACTCATATCTAACTCATTGAGTGGATCAACATACAACATCTTAGACTATAGGTTTATCATACGTATGTCATCTTGTCATGAGTGAATTGCAAATGTAGGTACTCTATAATACCATCACAAGATGATGAAGAAGGAGATGGAGAAGGGAAACATGCTAGAAGACATAATTGTAGATGAGTATTCAAGATCATGAATCAAGAGGAAGAAAAAGGACATGAGTTTGCGGATGCAACTCTAGAACTGAGATCATTGAAAATTCCTTACCTCTATGTAATATGGAGGTGCGAAAAAGAGCATTCCCGTGAAGAAACATAGTAAGGAGCCACAAGAATAGCCTGACATTGCGATGTCAGTAGTGTCATGTCATGTCATGTCATCAATCGTAATATGCCACATCATTCTAGTGGATTATGTAATTCATTATTCAAAAATGTATTGTTAAGTGGAAGTCCAAATTACATGTACAAAATATGAAGAGTCGTGTAAAGTTGAAAAGTCATAGAAAGTCAAAAAGTCATGAGGGTAGTCAAAGAGTCACAAGAGAGGTGAAACATCACCCCATTGGTTATATATACACCCTCATTGTATGAACAAAGGAATGTTCACCTTGGCTCCTCCCACAAGGCATTAGAAAGACAAAATAGTTGTTTCGAGGAGAAATTGGTGGCTCCAACCCTCCACTATTGGAGCTAGTGGTGTTCGTTGTATAGGTGTGTCTTGAAACTTTATATTAATGTATGAAGGTTGATGGCTAGCACATTATTCATCCATGGATTATGAATTTTTGCAATATTGTGTTCTAAATGTTTATGATTCATGTTTGTTTTCACCTATACTGAACTAGTTGAACTTTTTTAGTTATTTTAGTGCGATCATATTTAGAATGTGTTGTAGTGGTTGCAATGTCATCGTATCTTCGTCAAGTATATTTCTGGATGTGATAAGGACATATCTTATTCTGTGTTTTTCTACAAGGGTGGTACTATTACCCTTCTTTTAGAAGCTCACTTAGTTTTCCCTCTATAGTAGAAGATCCTTGATACACCTACAACAGAAAACTCAGGCACACTCACTTGCTTTGTGAAGGAACACATGCATTAATCTCTCTTGTTGGTAGTTAAAGCCAAGGAAGTTCTTTTAGAAATTGACAACTGGGCCACATTCTGAAGGGGGATTCTATCCCAAAGGGTGTAAGGTCTAATTGGGACCACATATCAGGGCAACCCCTTGAATATTGGCGGGTCGAGTACCCTCAATATTTATGATGCTAGAAGGAGGGAAACCATATTTTTATGTCTGATAACCTCATCGACCCTCACCATACATCTTCTGGTCAAGGTAACAATATCCCCAACACCTCCCCTACTCATATTGCTGAAATCCCTTACAAGCACATCTGGGCCATCTCACCTATAACCCATAAATTTACAAAGGCTATTGGAATGATTCCTGGAGTACATAATTTTCCTTATTTCCAAAGAATAACATGGCCACTTCTATTAGAATAGTGGTTTTCACATTCGAATATCAAGCTCTCGCTACCCTTGAAGAATTAGCATAGACTATAGAAAGCGTAGAGAAACCAGAGAAGCCTCCATCTTTTAATAGAGGCGACACATAAAATGTTGTACTCTTAGACGATAATTTCTATAGGTTAGGTGGTGAAGAAGATGAAGAAGATCTATTAGATTTCATAGAAGAAGAGGAAGATCCATCAAATTCTAACAAAGAGGAGGAAAATAAAGACGAAGACATGGCACACAAAGATATGGACTAGATGTCTCAAGGTCCACTTCCACCACCAAGTGTTCGACACAAGATGTCAAGGCACCTAGAAAAGTCATTAAAAAAGTATTACCCTAACAAAGAAGTGAAGGCGGAGGCCTACTCGAACAACTTTTACATGCATCTGCAAATGCTTGACATACGTTATGATGATGTTGCATGTAGACTTTTTCCATGTACCTTAGATGGTAGAGAAATTGTATGGTGTCACCATCTTCCTCTAAAGTGTATCTAAAAAAATTCTTGAAAATTTTGCTAATGAAAAAAACCTACCATGTTGTTAAGAGAGATTGGAAATGTGAAAATCGAGCACAAAGAGAAAGTGAAATATTTCAATTAGAGGTTTAACTTCATCTTAAGTAGATTCCCTACAAATACGAAACCTCATTACTACATCACAATTTATTACTACACATTTTCCTTACTGACAAGCATCACGGAGTTCATGAAAAGAACTGCAAAAGAAAATTTAGAAAAAAAAATTCAAAGAAGCAATCACAATTGAAAAGAAATAGCATGCGATCAGAGTCATCATTGATGATGAATCATCAAAGGAATCAAAATACGTGGGTAAAAGGTCTCAAGCCTCTATAATCAATGCCAAGGAAAAAAAAGTTATTGGTCTTCAGAGCTTGATCCACACTGTCAAGTCATTGTACAATGAGTTGGAAGAATTAAACCAGAGGTCAAGCGAGACCATCGTAAGAAACAAGCCTCCTACATTCAACATTCTAAGAAGGGTTGCCAACACTCACAACAATAGTAACTAGCCGACCAAGTTTGTGTAGAGCTCGAATGTTGTGTTGAATATGTTAAGAGTGAGGGCATGGACCAATATTGCTCGTTTCATCAATTTTCGTAGAAAAGTGTCATAAAATAACCATTGAGTGAGGATCCATCCCAAAAGAAAAATAGTAGATATATCTTGATAATCGAACAGTCGGTCTCCAAACAATAGTTGATGAGGCAGAAATTGAAAGAGCATTTGGCAAGGAACATCACACTGCCTATCAACTCAACCCAGAACATCCAGAGAAACTATGGAAATGTGGCTATGATGAAAATTACTTCCACAAGAAACAAAGGCAAGTCCACCATTCCAAAAATAGTAGTTAAGATTACTCCTCCATGAACTTTGGAAATGTCTCTCGCACTTGATTATAACATTATTGGAGATATGAAGAAAGATCGCGACAACATCTCACTCTTTTCACTTACATGAATCACAACCCAACAGAAATTGCTTGTCCACACTCTTGAACAACCTGCCTCAAGTAACACTGCTTCTTCACAGAAGGGATCTGGAAAGTCTTCTAGTCACCTAGAATCTATTCTTATTGCTTTAACATTAGAAGAAAATACACTTTGCCCTCCGTTTTCGTTAACGTTGGAAATTTTCAATTACAATGTACACATTTTCTTAGTTGATTCCAGTGCATTTGTAAATATAATGCCCCTATCTCTAGGAAATAAGATTAATGTGAGATGGGATAAAACAGATGCACAGATTATTCACTTGGACATGAATCTTATCCATGATATTGGTGAAGTTAGAAATATGCTTATCCACCTGTCATATGATCAAGGAATTCACCAGTGTATAAATATAGTAATTGCGGACATTTCGAAAGCATACAGTGCATTTTGGAGTAGAGACGGGTCCAACAAACTATCAGGGTATTTTGTTATGGATTGGTCACATTTATGGATTCCGTATAAAGATAGGAACAACCAAATATGTGTAGACTTAGAGCCTTACATGAAACATACTATTACACCCTTCGAGGGTAAAAATGAACTAGTTGCTTTCACAGATATAATATTTGGAAATTTCTTTTCAGAAACTGATCTAGGTTGCTAACTTTCCCACCCATCCCCAATCCCACATGACACACAATTAGATCTCCTTCGTAGTTCAACTTGTGAAAATGACTTATGTATAATCGATAGTAATAGTAGTAGTAGCCCAGCTCTTTTACATATGATGCTTGGGTTTTTTACTTTGATGGCTCAAAGACGTAGGAGGCTCTGAAGCTAGTTGTGTTTTAGTAGACCCACGACAATGGAGACACCTAATATCAAGCCTCTTGGAATTTGAGTGCACAAACAACACGAAAAAATATGAAGCATTCATCTTGGGTTTACAAAACGCCATCGACCTCAATATTTGAATTCTCAAAGAAATAGGTGATTCTGAAATAATCGTATGAAAGGTACATAATGCTATTCATTGTGTTGCATTTCATCTGAAAGGATATCAATATGAGGTATGGAATTTTATTTCTCATTTCCAAGCTTTTAATATTATATTTGTTCCTAGAATATGTAACACAGTTGTGAGCACATTAGAAAATGTTGCTACTAGGTTATCACCATTTAGGGATGATTTTTTTTTTCAAATTCTTTATAATCCATATGCCCATGATGATATCACTAATTTATGCATTCTTAATGATGACCATTAGATACTACACTTTCTGGTGAACCCTAATGTATTCAAATATGCATCTATCGACGAAGACAAGAACGAAAAGGCGTTACAATATGGAGGCCACAAAAATAAATAAAACCCCATGCAAAATGGTGTTGTATCATTGGAAAAATTGTATGAGTTGCAGAATTTCTTTTGAGGGCCAGTCAACATAAAATCCTACATTTCAATGTTGTCACGCGAACAAATAAATATTGGAATAAAAAAGGATATGAATCTTGTCAATATTGATACTTTCTACACATCACAAGAGTGACAAGCTTTCATCCACCTATTCAAACAATACCGAGATGTTTTCATGTGAACATATGATGAGCTTAAAACATATGACATGCAAATAATCTGACATGTTATCATGATTAAGGAAGGGGGAAAGACTTTTGAAGAAAAGTTATGAAAGGTGCATTCGACGCTTGAGACTCTGACTCAAAAGGAGTTGAGGAAGTTGTTGAATGCTTGGATCATATACAAAGTGCAACATTTAACCTAGGTATCTTATTTGGTCTAGTAAGAAAGAAGTCTTAGGAAATCAACATGTGTGTTGATTTTTGAAACTTGAACCATGCCTTGGACAAAGGAAACTACCATGTGTTTTATATGGAACATATACTTCAGGACAATATCAGGGTTATAAATCTTCTCATTGCTCGATGGTTATTTAGGATACAACTAGGTTCTGGTCTCAAAGCGTAATATACTAAAAACAACACTCCACACTAAGAATGGCATGTTCGCATTTCGAACAATTGCACTTGGTCTAATCAACACAAGTGCATCATTTCAATGCACAATGGGCATCAAATCTCATGGCATTATTAATAAAGCATAGTGGTGTATCTCGATGATGTCACAATTTTCCCTAAAAAGAGATACATCCACTTACACCATTTGAAGAAAATATTTGAGCAATGTGAGAAGTACGATATATCCCTTTATCCCAAGAAAAATATTTTTGTAGTCACCACGGTTAATATCTTTGACCACATTATCATGAAAAGTGGGATTAAAGTAGACCTCGAGAGGTTTAGAGCTATCACACAAATTCCCTTCCCATTGAATAATAAAGCTATGCATTCCTTCCTGCGGAATATTATTTTTCTCCGCAAGTTTATCATTCCAATTACTGTCAAATCATGAATCTTATGGAAGAGATGGAAAAGAAGGATGCATTATACAAGTGGGACAAAATGGGAAAGGACGCATTTTTCCATATCAAGCAGGCTATTATTAAAGCACCAAACTTGTACAACCCAATTTCAAGAAATTTTTTTTTCTCTACACTTTCACTTTTGACACATCTCTTGCCATTGTGGTCACACAAAAGGATGATCAAAATAATGAGCACATGATATATTTCATGAGTGCTAGAATATAGAGGCCTCAGTTTAATTATCCTACCATTAATAAGAAGGTGTATATAGTTTATAAGGTGGTAAAGCACTTAGAGTCCTACCTCTTGAAGAATAATTATATTATCTTTGTTCCACACCCAGCTGTTAGAGCTGGGTGAGAGAAGAGCGAACTGGATGGCGATTTTTCAAGAGTAAGACTTAGAATTCAAACCAGTTCACATGATTAAGGCTAAGGATCTATGTTTGCTAGCAATAGACGTAGTGGGTGAAAGATAAGATGATCCATCTGGATGGAAGAAATAAATTGGAATGTATAACGTTAAACAAGCTTCCTCCACTATTATTACAAATTCTTGGTATCTTGATGTGCGCCAGTATCATGAGAATTGCAGAGTACCCTCACACTTATACACACTACATAAGAGAGCACTAATATTAAAATAATTATCTTATCAGTTGGTGCATCAAGTGCTTTCTAGAAAGAATCATAATGGAGTACTACTCAGGTGCTTGGAAGTGCACAATTCAAAGAAAGTATTGCATGATCTCCATGATGGGCCAGCTAGGGGACACTTTGCAGGTGACATAACAACGCATAAAGTTATGGATGCTAGTTTCTATTGTCCCACATTATTCAAAGATTCGCATGGATATGCCCACAAGTGTCTAGTTTATCACAATTGTGTTGGCCAAAACAAGAAGTCAGCACCCCCATTGCAGCCTATTTCAGTGGAAGAACCAGTTCAACAATTGGGCCTATATGTTATTGGTGACACCTTTCTACATTCGTAAAAGAAACACTGCTACATTCTCACTGCTACGTAATATTTCACGCGGTGGCCAGAATTAGTTCCACTAAAGCATATGAATGATCAAGAAGTCATCAAATTCCTTAAGCATAATATCATTTCCAGGTTGAGTGTTCTAACTTCACTTGTTTTTGGCAATGCAACATACTTTTCATCGCTAAGATTATATGATTTTTCATTGAAAAATGGAATTCTATTGAAGAATTCAACTAATTACTATATGCAGAGAAATGGTCTTGCTGAGTCTACAAAAAATAATGATATTTGTATCATTAAGAAAACTATTTTCTCTGAACAAAGTAACTAGCACTCTACTTTGGTGAATTCCCTATGGGATGACCAAGTCATTCCAAGACCTTCTTTGAATACATCTCCTTACTTCCTGGTGTAGTGAAAGGAAGTCATCCTACACCTGAACATCTATTTGTCTACCCTTAAAATTTCCCAAGAATCCTAGGGCAAGCCATACTTATTGTTTGAGCATAGAATGGACACCCTTTAGAAGCTACATGACAAAATGAAAACATTTTTTTTTCTTCACCAAAGTCATATCAAGAGGTGGTCCGAGAAGAAGTCTGTAGGTATGAATGAGTTTGGTGTGGGTGACTTAGTCTTGAAGTCGGACAAAACCCATGACAACAAAGGAAAACACACTAAGTTCCAATCCATCTGGATTAGACCCTTCACTATACACCAAAACCTTAACCAACACACATATCATCTTTAATTACTAGACGAGAATATTGACTCTCTTCCTATCAATGGGCAAGACTTAAAACAATACTTTTAATGATGATCTGGGGTTGTGAGCTACCATATGTACATAGTTTCTTATTTGTTTGTTGATTTGTCGTTTGGTCTTGTTCTTGTTTTAATTTATGTAAATAAGCATCATGTGCGAACGTGTTTAATGGATTCTTTGTGTTTGGCTGAGTTGAAAATAGTTTTGTGACATTAGAAATTTTTTCTAATATGCAGTCCTCCTTTGTGTTGGTTATATCTTTTAGTCAATGATGTTTTGACATAGGATACAATCAATATGTAAGGAGAGTTTTGTGTCAAACCATGATACTTGTGAATATTTTAGAAACATTATGCACGTACTCAGTTTATTATGTTTTAATGCTTCCATGCTTATCGAATCAGTAGAGGAGGAAAATAGGAAAATCTCGAATGAGAAAACCTAAATCAATGGTCTTTATATGCTTCTCTGAAGGAACAACATCTTCTACTCCCAATAAGTCAGGATCCCTCTTCTGCCCGTAAAATGAATAAGTGTGTGTGCATAGTCCTCCTTAAATATATAAATAAATATGAAAGAAGAGAAAGGCTTCCTCCAAAGAGTGGTGATGCAAGAAACTCCACCCAGGTATTGTCGAGGCTTGCTGGCAGTGAATAAATGTTTGGCTTCCTGTAGTAACTTGGTCGAGGTACTCTCTATCCTTGCTGGAAAAATACACTACCCTTTCCAATTCGAAACATTACGATATTGTTGAATATTATCATTGTGTTCAAAACGTGAATGAACAATGGTGACCATGCACAAAATATTCAACCAAGATAGAGAAGTTGGAATTCTACTAGTGTGTCACCAAGTGTTGCTACAACACCCTCTAAATGTTTGGCTTGCACCAAATTTCATAACTACATAGTAGGCTGAATCAATGCTCAACCCCTCAACTTGGGTCACTAAGCTCCTAAATTACACAATTTTCTTCCTCACTACAACATCGATTGCGCAACACATAGTCTTAAGGCTCTAGCTTCACCCTTGACTTTCTAAGCTACACAATTATGCAATCGCTGAGCCTCTCCTTGAGCCTACCACCTAGTTCTGGCTTAGTCAGTGGATAAACATGCAACATCTTGAACTAGCGGTTTATCAAACTAATGTCTCTTTCTCGTAAATGAATTGTAGATGCATGTACTCTATCATACCATGAAAGGATGATGAAGAAGGATATGGAGAAGGGAAAAATGTTGTAAGACATATTTGTAGTTGATTATGCAATTTGATCAATCAAGAGAAAGAAAAAGGCCACCTGTTTGTGGTTGGAGCTCAACACCTGGTATTAATGAAGACTCCTTACCTCTAAGCCATATGAAGGTGGAAAATAGAGCATTCCCACAAATACACATAGAAATGAGAATTAATAATGGCTTGACATTTCCATGTCATCAAGAAGTCCATGTCAGTAGTCTCATGCCATGTCATGTCATGAGTTTCATAGGCCACATCATTCTTGTGGATTATGTAATTTATTATTCAAAAAATGATTGTAAAGTGGAAGTCCAAAGGACATGCATAAAATAAGAAGAGTCATCTATAGCTAAAAAGTCATAGGAGGTCATTAGGTTAGTCAAAGAGTCAGAAGGCAGGTGAAGAATGACCCCATTGGTTATATATACACTTTCATTGTATAAAAAAAGGACTTTTCGCCTTGGCTTCACCTGCAAGGCACTAGAGAGATGAACTGGTTAGTTTGAGGAGTAAGTGATCACTCTAACACTCCCCTATTAGAGCTAGTGGTGTTGGATGTGTACATGTGTCTTGGGACGTTTACCTAATTTATCAAGCCTTATGGCCATCATGTTCTCCTTGCATGGATTATGAATAATTATGATTCATGTTTGTTTTCACCTCTACTATAGTTGAACTATTTTGGTTATTATAGTACTATCATATTGAGAATGTGTTGCAGTGGTTGCAATGGTCATCCCATCTTACTGGACTATTTATATGGATGTTATACATATATCTCTCAATATGGGTGTTTCTACCACAGTGGCACTATTATCCCAACTCAATTTTCAAAGGCACAAATGTTTTCCTCTCTCTTGTTGACAGTTAGAGCAAAGGAAAATATTTATGAAATCGACAACTAGGCCATATTCTGGATGGGGCTTCTATCCCAAATGATGTGAGGCCTAATTGGGACCACATATTAGGGATAACCCTTGAATGTTGGTTGGTCCAGCACCGTAAACACATAGGTAAATGCCACTTATAATACCATGCATGGATAAATACTATGCGTGGATGAATACCATAGGTGGATGCCACTCACAATACCATGGGTAAATTACATTGGTGGATGAATACCATAGGTAGATATATACCATGGGTGAATGAATACCATGGGTATATTCCACTTACAATATCATAGGTGAATAAATATCATGGGTGGATGAATACCATGGGTGGATGACACTTTCCATTCAGATAATTCCTCCCTTCTTAAGAATAAATGTTCCGCATTGCATAAATTTCCCTCTTGAGAAGCCTTTGTTGAATAAGAAAAATCGGTGAAGGGAATGGTCTTGTATGGTTAACCCATAACCATGATGAATGAAAATCTAAGGATATAAATACCTTGTGATGCTTATAACCAACTGTGATACTAATAGTGTGCAACCTAGCAAATGGAATTCAATGAAGTGTGGGTTTGTGGATGACCCATAACCATTACAAATGAAGATCTGAGAATAGAGATACACTGTAATTCTTGGGACCAATTGTGATACTAACAGTGTGTGGCCTAGCAAATGGACTTCGATGATAAGGATTTTGTTTGGCTGAACCAAAATATTGCTTTTTTGGGTGACCCATAACCGTGATGATTTTAAGTCATATTGGTAAAAGAATGGTGGTTTGTCTAGTAGATTCTCCTATCTAATGAGATGTTGTGAAGGCTTAGTTCACTTTTTTTTTCTATTAATAAACCTTTTGCTGCAACTTTGTTGATAACGTCTGCTACATGTATTAAAATAAAATTACGTGAGAGATCCATTTGAGATATTGACATGGTATTTCCATTTATATAAGACATTTGAATTTTTATGACATATAGAGTGAGAAAATTATTCCTGAAACTCATCGTACACATGGCCATGAAATCTTTCAAACATGTGTAACTTCAATTTCTCATATATCTCAAACTAGGAAACGAAATCAAATTCTATAAAAAAACACCATTTGAGAAAGAAAATAATTCTTTCAAATGCACTATTTTCATGTTCTGAAATTCTTTATAGAGGTCATGAAACTTGTACAAAATTTGCTGAATATTGTTGTTATGCATTTCATCAATCATTGTGCTTCTATGGCAGCCATATAACCATGGTAAAGGTGACGAATGCTTGAAATAAGGTCATACAATATTCATTGTGATGTATACAAATTTTTTAAGCTATGGGATGGTTATGTAAATGCTATGTAACCAGCTCACAAAATGGAAGAAAGCATAGATCAACGACTTCAAAATCAGCCTCTTCGAGGGGGAAACCTCCTTTACATTACACAAATGAACAATTCTTGCAAACATTAATGCCTTTTCCAATGAATCATGTTCCCAAGGGAGAACCTCATGTTTGATGCTATCCTTTAAAATTACTATGAACACATCAATCCTATGCTTCTCTGGAATACCTTTTACCCTTATATTAAATTTTTGGAAATCCTCAATGTGCTCCACCATTGAACCCTTTTGTTTGAGATTTATCAATTGGCTAAAAAAGGTGTTTCTTTTTGTATCCTCATAATGTGCTACAATTTCTTCTACAAAAATTTCCCAAGTGATGATTGTTTTATGAGAGCAAAGCCATCGATACCATACAAATTTATTTGGTTCCAAATATAAAGTTGCAATACATACCTTTTGTGTTTTTTGCACATTATGGAGATTGAAATATTGCTCCATCCGTAGTATCCATGTTACAAGATCCTTGCCATCAAACTTCATCATATCGATCTTTGGAATAGGATGGGTCATGAATCCAACGTTAGAGTCTATGAAATCATGATTACAATTTATTTTGTTCTGATCATGAGTTTAATTTACTACCTTTTCAGCATAAGTAAGAATTTCTTGTAGAAAATTTGTCAAATCTGTCTTCAAATCTTCCATGTTGCCTTTAAGTTTTTCTTCTATACCATCAATTTTAGCTTCCACGTCGTTCATCTTAGCTTCTATACCTTTCTTTAAACCATCCATCTTAACTTCCACGGCTTTCCTTAAACCCTCAGTCTTAGCTTCCACACCATCCCTATTAGCTTCCATGCCTTTCTTTAAACTATTCATCTTAGCTTTTGTTACTTTTTGTGCGAGTGAATTCTGTTGCACTTGGTCTCGTAATTTTCATATATCATATTGCATTTCTTCCTCTTATTCATGAGTCATGCTAGAGATTTTAGGTTTCTTACTAAGTGTTTCCATTTTCTTTTTTCGGGTCATAAATTAATGATAATTATGCTACATTATGCCATTTGAATTCCTTCAAACTAATTTTTCAAACCAAACTTATGCAAAGTAAAAAAATAAAAACTACACACAATTTTTCACTTCATAGGAGATCGATATTGAATCTATTATATCTTTGTAATTTCTGATCTGCAAAGTCTAAAATTGTGTCCTTCAGTAGCCCTCTGAGTCCTCTTTCTAACCCTAGAATTCTAATCAATATTAGATTCTCCAAGGAAGAGTTATGCCAAATCTCCCACGATGACCTGATTATAGATTGGTTCAGTAGAGGGAACTTATATGAAGTTCCACATGTCATTGTTTTGACCTTAGGACTTGAAAGTGATAAACAGAATGCTACACACCATCTTATTTCTATAAATTTCTATGAAATTTTAAACTGATGCTCAAAGAAACAGTTATGATGATTTTCCCCAGGTCACCTATCTAAGATATAATGGAGGAGCCTGCAAAAACCCTAACTTCCTTGGATCCTAGCTCCACAAATGTAGTGCGAAAGGATTAGAAATTTGGACATGAGGGTCATCACAATTTTAGATCAAATGGGTTTTAATTTCAGCTTCTAAAACATTGTAGACAAAACGTTATCGTGAAAATTCTTTGATGACCTGTTTGGAGCTGTGAAACACTAGAATCCAAAGGCTTTGATACCAAATGTTATGTAGCCAACTCACAAAATAGAAGATAAAATAGATCAATGACTTCAAAATCATCCTCTTCGAGCAAGAAGCCTCCTTTACATTAAACAAATGAACAATTATTGGGTGATGCAAATGACAAAACCTCCTTTCTATATATAGGAGTCTAAGGGGTCACAATATAATCAAAGCTGACATAACAATAATAATATAAGCGCACAACAATAAAAATAGTGAGCTTTTATTGGACCAATAATAACAATAAGGGCTACAATGACAATAGTAATGGAGGAATAAATAGTACTATAGGGATCTAATAGTAAATCTACAATAACATTGAATGCAATAATACCAAGTGCAGAGGGCCACAGAGGATGTGAAGGGTTTGTAGAGAGACATCGGTTTCTATAGAGATCATAGAACCTCCATTTTATTGAGTAATGGATGTATAAAATCCATGTAAAAGTTCTCATGCAATGGTGAATGAGGATCCAAAGGTGGGAAAACCTTTAATTCTTGTGGGCCAACTGTGATACTTATAGTTTATGGCCAAGAAAATAGACTCCAAAAGTTCCAAAAGGAGGTTGAAGATTGCCACAAAACTTTGAAAATAAAGTATGCTTCAAACACTTCTTCCCAAGGAGTTATAACCTTCTATGGTAACATTAATATGGATCTTGGGGAGAGGCCCACAAGATCTAAAAAATTGATCCACTAGAAAAAAATGAATAGAACACTTAGTTAACAAAACCACAAAGAAGATTTTTATTAAAATAGAGAATAATTCTAAAAGCTACATTGTGGTGGAAAATCTATCCTTTTACAAAATGTGACTCTTTACTTATATCCTTTTTTAGTTACAATACCATAGGTAAATACCATGGGTAGATTCGACTTACAATCCCATGGCTAAATACCATGGGTGGATAAATACCATGGGTGGATGAATACCATGGGTGGATACTACTTTCAATTTGTATCAAACCTGAAGCCATAAACTTTCTTCAAAAAAAATTACCAAACCACCAACTTTTTATTTTTAGAACCGAAAAAAACTCTTTCCAAAGAATCTTCATAAAAGGGAAAACTATAAATAAATGGTTAATAGATTCACTATTCTTACGACATGACACATAGAACCTAGGACCTTCCCATCATATTTTTGCTAAAACATCCCAAGTGATAGCTTTTCTTTGAAGAAGAAGCCATGAAAAAGGATGACATTTCAGTGTTTCTTTACCCTTCGAAACTTAAATAAACCACCATTTTGAGTCATGGGTCAAATTTCGTGGAACTAAAGCATTGCAACCCTAATTTGTTGAAATAATGCCACATTGTTTATTTTTAGACTAGGAAATACTATCCTCTTCATCCCTATTCAAAAAAATGAGTTCTTTTCCCAAATTCTTAAAACAAATATTCCATTCAACTATAAAAAATGTTGAGATTTGCAAATTTTGAGCAGAAGCCCAAACTTCATTATAAACATTCGTGGGGCCTTCTCTAGCCACATTTTGTAAAAAAATGAGCAACATGGAAATTTAAAAGTTCTACCAAATCAACAGAAAGTATCTGCCTATTGTCACACCTAATCCATGGATCTCATCAAATTAATACATTCTTGTCATTAACAATTTTCGATGCAATTCATTTTTGGATAGAGTTTATCCCTCGTACTATATTTCTCTAAATCATTGAATCGCCCCTAGTCAATTTTGATTGTTTTCATAAGAATATTTCACTGGCTCATCATTTAGGTATTTTGAACTCATAATTAAGCCCCACAATTTTTGATCAAAAAGCATCTCCCATCATCTTTTTTCAATAAGGGATAAAGTGAACAACTCAAAATTTCTTAGGCCAGAACCTCCAATTTTTTTTGGAATTTCCAATATTTCTTACTTCACCTTAGAAAAGCCTCTTTTTATATTTTTTGCATTTCATAAGCACTGATCACTCAATCTAATTATTAACATTAAAACATTTGGGATGTTTGGCTAAGGTTATCGAAAAAACTAGAATGCTCTCTATAACAGATTTTACTAGAATCAATCGACCTCCTAAATAGAGCCATTGATTACACCACACACTAATGTGTTTTTCCACTTTTCTAACAATTCAAAAACAATAATCTACTCTAGAATTATTTAGTTTAATTAGATATACATGATATATTAAATCATCATTTAACATACCAAAATTGAGAGGAAAATGATCTTTAATGGATTCCATATTCTTCTCCTCTAGATTTACTACTAATACCAATTGGTTTATCAAGGCTTACTTCTATGCTTGTGGCATTACTAAAATAGTCCAATATTTATTTATACATCTTCCATTGATATAGATTCCCCTAACCAAATAATAACACACAATTAATAATTAGGATATGTGTTGTCACCACATAAAATCCAAATTACACTCTAATTTTTCCATCCTCCTTTGCTTCCATTATTAATGTATTTAAGTCATTAATAGCGAGAAAAAATGGAAAAGGAGAGAGGGGGCATCCTTATCTTATTCCACATGATTCCCTAAATAATTCATAAGGCTCGCCATTGATAATAGTAATATAATTACTAGATCAAGTGGAACCCTAGATCCAGGACACAACTTCAAAATTTAAAACAATTTGAATTAAATCAATCTTAAAAAATAATAGTCCACTGTATCCATGATTTTTTCAAATCAATATTCATCACCAAATATGGAAAATTTGAATACTTCATTGCATGAATGAGCTCCTAAACTGTCCCAAATTCATCATGAATCAGACTGTTGTACGAAGAAAAAAATTACTTGATTTGATAGACTAACCTTCAACCTATTAGAAATAATATAAATGATGATCTTGTATAGAGAATTCCACAAGGATACTGACATTAGATCATTAAAAGACTTAACCTCTGCCATCTTAGGAAATAAAGAAGGAAAATTTGCATTAATATTTCAATAAACAAACCCTATCCTTCTAGAATCTTCAACCAACTTTAAGATATCTTTCCCAGTCAAATCAAAGAAAGATAAGAAAAACATTTCTCCACAACCATTAGGACCCAAAATTTTTTCATTCAGCTTCTTCTTAAGAATCATCTAAACTTCCTCCTTTGTAACATATCTCCATATCCAATTTTATTCTTCATCTCTGAAGAATCAGGTAAAGTTTTAGACAATTTTCAATTGATTGATAATATTTATATGTTGATTGCCTTCAAATAGTTTCTCATAAAATATGACTCCTTCCTCCATAATTTAAGTAGAGGACGAAACAACTTTGAAACCATCCAATGCAAAAAATTTCCAAATGTTGTTTATATCCCTTCAATGAGTAGCAAGAAAATGGAAGAACTGAGTATTGTTGTTGCCTTCAATGATCCAAGTGGCTCGGCTTTTGATTTCCAATATAATTAACAAGTGTCCAAAGCCATCCCCTTTCACTCTTTTTTGTCTAGTTTCCCTTGTGATTTACCATATTTCGTAGGTCCATCACCTTATACTAAGACCATTTTGATGATTATATAAGGGTTTACACTTATTATTTCCAAAGAATTGAATTTAGTTTTTTGAGTGAATTTATGGTTAAATATTAGAAAAATAACATGTATTCACTAACATCTAAAATCTGTATGAGCTTTGTGATGTGTTTAGTCATATTTGAAAATTCCAGCAAAGTCGTATTTGGCCTCTAAGTCTCAAATTCGAATTTCCTCCTAAAACACTCTAAGGTTTGAGAAATATTTGGGAGCATTGATTAAATATATCTCATGGAGAAGAATCATGGAAGTTTTCTTAAGTGTATCCTATCAAAACTATGAGATATTTGTGAGAGGATATGTAGATATGTTACTTTCTCTATGTTAACACATGCTCGTAACCACGTGAGATATTTGTGGATTTAGGTGAGATATGCAGATCTACATCTATTAATTATTTACCTTGGTTTTCATATAAATAGGTTGCCTTATCCAATCAAATTTGTGTTAAGTTTTGGAATGCTAAGGCTTGGGTATGCTTATACTTGATGTTATGAATACTATTGAAATTCACATCAATTAATAAAATCCTTTGGTATGGTCATGCCTTCATTATGAGATCTAGTGTTTGATCAATAACCTCTTGAACTTTCCTCCTCTTGTGCACTTCAAAATGGCCACCTGATGAGTATGAGTGTATTTTAATATTTCATTTTTGTAAGATAGACAATTTTTTTGTACTCATTTTCTGCAAGGTTTTATTTCAAGTCTTTTGATTAGATGTTTTTGTTGCTATGCATTGCCTTTATTCTCTTTTATTTTAAATTCATTTATGTTTTTTTGCAAAACAAGTCCTTGAGGAAAATTAAAAATAACTAGAAACATTTATTTTATTACTTTTGAAGTTGTTTAGTCACAGATAATTAATAGTTATGCACGGATCCAATTTAGTATGCAGACATAAGTAATACCAAAAATCTTTAATTCCAAGTCATTTTCTTCTCACTTTAGGATAGAGTTTTATTTCTTTCCTATAATAGAGTCTTGTTGATTTCGATAGATTAGATTTGTTTTTAAATTCGATACAGTAAATCTACTTCCAAGTCCAATAGATTAGATTTGTTTTCAATTTCATTAGATCAAATTTATTTCCATAGTTTGATAAACTAGATTTATTTCCAGGTCCAATAGAATACAATTTGTGTTTATGTTAGATATAATAGAATTTGAAAATCTTTCATAGTATATAATTAGAATAACTTGTTTCAATTCAATATACTTTTCAAGTTCTGAGTTTAATACTCTAATAGGTATAGTCTTTCAAAAAGAGCATATGTCAGAGCTCATTTAGATATTTTCATTAACAAGTTTCATTTTAGTCTTTCAATCATTTCCATATGTTATTTTCCATTTTCATTGAGAATTACTCTCTATCATATTGTGCAAGTTTACTTCACAAGTATATGAAAGTATACATATGTGTTAGCTTTCAATTAAATTCTGCAACATTTTTGTTGTCATTGCCACAAAAGTATACATATCTATTAGCTTTCAATTTAGAATGTCTTTTATTTTTCAAAATGTTTTTTAGGAGAAGTAAGATAAGGGGTAAGGACTTGCACATCATGATTGTAGGGTTCCTCCTAATTAGAGTTGTTTCAATTGCATCTCATTTTAGTTGCATAAAGTTTTAGATGTATTGTTAAAAATCATTTATGATGCATGAAGTTGAACCAATTTTATGTATTTTAAGAAACCCCATGTACTAATCCATGTGCTAGATAAACATTACTAAGCAACTATAAGAATTCACACACGTTCAAGAATTTGTTGAGTAAGGAAGAAGATCTAGAGGAGACTAAAGAATCATGGACCACATTTGAAGGGGAACAACCATTAGAACCTTAGAACAATGAATTTCTAGTATGCTTGTCATCATAGCCTTAATACATCTAGAGATCGACCATCCCATAGTAGAAGATTTGAATGACGTGATGAAATAAGACCTACATAAAGATACAGATGAGCAAAAGAACCAAGGGAATCATAGCTATATATTGAAATTTGGTTCCAAAAAATCATTAAGTTTGACCACGAATCTCTTCCTCAAAAATTCTTGATATCATATAAATCAAAGCAATTGGTTTGTCCTATACTAGTGTATTTCAAAGCAACTCTTTCAAATCTTCATTTGAGGTTACTTATCAACTTGTTAGACACATGGCTCCATTGGAAATATTCTTATATGTGACAAAGTCTTTTATTTTTCCAAGTAGAGTAGGATAGAATAAATAAATAAAACCACACTTGGAGATGTTTTTGAGTTTTTTTTTTTTTGTATACTCTGAATTTTGATTTCATTTATTTTCTTGGAACTTTTTATTTGGTGGTGCATTAAGAGCCACCTCATTAACTAACCATTGGCAAGAAGATATAGAAGAAAAGGTATCATTGTGAAGAAGTGGAACAATTAATGTTTTAGAAGCTAAAATTTGAGCTCTAAGAAAAATATGCCTACATTTCTTTTTAAATTTTAGATTTCAAATGGCCCACGGTTCTTTGGATTGACAGTGAATGGGTTTATTGTTAAGGAAACCCTTGCAATAGGTCAGTAGTGCAAATACTTTGTGGGTCTTACTTATAAAAAAAAAAAAAATTAGGTTTCAAATGAATAAATAATTTCAATATTTATAAGTATGTTGTCTTCCCATACCTTGTTGCAACCTAGAATATCACAGACGAAAATTGAGTAAACTATATTTCCAATATCTATTATGCAATAAAATTCATAGTTGTTTAAGCTCTGAAGAAAATGAATAGCATATCTAAAAATTTTATTGATTCCAAGAAAAAAAATTCTTAAATTTTCATCTCCAACTTGTTGGGTGAAATAATTGTTCCTTCGAAGGAGATCAACATGTGCACTCTTCCATTAAATGTCAATATTGGTGGGACTGATTTTTACAAGGCGATTATGCAAAGCATATGCAAGGGAAAATGATACCTAGTACAATGAATCTCGAACCAAGGTTGTTACAAATTTACTCTCAACAAACATTTAAGTTGTTACACACTTTAACAAAATCTCAATTTTTAGAAAATAATCACAAAATTGTAGAATAAGCCACTTTGTTATAGAAGCATTGATTTAGAAACAACACTCCTACAAAATTCTCAATCTCTCAACCAAATTTTGAACACAAATTCAAGACAAATGCAATCATGATCCGATATATAACATCTAAGTAAATAATTCACTGCTACACCAATAAAAGGTACCATTTTAAGACCTATGTTGTCACACCATTCAAAAGATCTTTGAAATTATAAAGAAGATTGAGAGTAAAAACAATAACATTTAAGATATAATTAACAGGAATTAATACAAATAATTATAATATTCTACTTAGCAAGTGATCCCTTCTAAGAAGGAGCACCCTTCCTCCTCAGTAGGGTTTGGTGCACTAAATGGCACAAAAATTACGCTGAGAAAGACATGATGCTACAATGTTTAGATTTGCATTAAAAAAACATTAAGATTACAATGTTTGTGCTTTCCCCTTTCTTCCACTCTTATCTATGTAATTCTCCATGCTTTCCCTCATGGGAAGAAATGTTCTTTATATTTTTTGAATATAATGAGAATATCATCATCAAAATCTTTTGATTCTTATGTGATCTTCTAAACAAAGGTACAAATTGGTAACTCATACAATAGTTTCAATCGTAGGGGTAATGTTGTAACAACTTCCCTTAATTACAATGATTTTATGAGAAATCTCAACTACTCAAGTTGCATGCTCCATGAATATCTCATGGTGGTTGAGATGGCCTTGACTTGATGCCCCCATATATTTAATTAAGGAATGACAATGTGCCCAAACCAGGATTACATCTATCAACAACATTTCACAGAGTCTTTGCCCCAATTTTGGTGAAGAAACTAGAAGTGTAATCTTGTAAAAACAACTTCAATAGACCACTTAAAATGGAAACAACCAAATTATAAATTTTATAATAAAAATAACTTAATACAGTATTTCTTACACCAACTTACAAAGAAAATTAGAATTATAAGGTGACATATAAAAAATAATATACTTAAGTGAATAATGGTTATTATAGTGGTAAAGTATGGTCTTGTTGGTCAAAAAGGGAGAAAAAGAAACAGGAAAGTGCACGTAAAGAGGTAACAATTCCATGGATAAACATCTCCCCCTAGTTTAAGAATATGCATGTCCTCATGTAGAGAGTTTTGATTGGTTACTAACATGTTGAGAGTGTAGTTTTTAAAATTCATGGGCCCCTGGAGTACCCTCTACTTTGCCCCTATAGCCTCAAAAAAAGACCAACTACATTTTCTAAATCTTGTGAGTAAGATGATATGGGTGTTGGTACTGATAAGTTGGGAGCCAAATATGAGGAAACTTAAACCTAAGTGCAATCCATTCTGGGCCACTACCCTTAATTCATTCCACATAATGAGGAACCCTAAAGAGAGCTTGTGTAAAGTTTTGATAAAAATATCGATCCTCCTTCCTCAAATCTTGTTAACCAACATTGCACCTTAACTTACTTCCTTATAATGCACTTGCCTTTATCCCCTCAATATTCCTAAGAGATAACTATAAAACCAAGCTCCCATATTCCATTACCAATGATTTACTAGTTGGGAATTTCCATATATGATTGTATGCATGTTATTGATCTAATAATCACCCTATGAGTGACACCAGTTTAAGGTTTATTAAACAAAAGGTATTACAGACTCATGTGCTACTGTGTTTTCTCTGTTATTTAAGCAATGGATCGATCAGATTGCCAATACACAAACATTTAAATGGAAAGACAACACAGAAATACAGTTAGCAACCACAAAGGCACAAGAAATTTTAATAAGGAGTTCACCCTATTCTCTAGGGTTACGTCTCTGGTCCAGCTTTGAGTGGTGGTCTTGTTTTATTGGGTCTTTGAGTAGAGAATTGCAATGCAAGGACTGAATATGAGTTCTCCTGAAGCAGGTTTGCTTGGCAGGGTGGTTTCTTGGATTCCCCAAGCCACTGGAGTACACGAAATATTCTTCTTCCTACCAGCTCTGTGATCTTCTGGTCTACAGTGGAAGGAGCCAAATGTGATGCTCGATTCGGACAGATTCCTCTATGGGATGGCTTGATT
Source organism: Pinus taeda (assembly GCA_000404065.3). Lineage (NCBI taxonomy): Eukaryota > Viridiplantae > Streptophyta > Pinopsida > Pinales > Pinaceae > Pinus > Pinus taeda. Next base: position 46,121 of record APFE031177209.1, read on the forward strand.
CTCTCAAGCTCTGGTGCTCGATGCTGCCACTCGTCAGCATAGCCCTATGTCTCTTCCTACTGTTGCTTTATTGCCTTCTTCTCTAGTTTCTGTCTCTCAGTGTTCAACTATGTATTATGTTTCGTTGTTCATGGCTTTTAGCCATTCGAACTCATGCCCGTTCGGTTCCTCTCTGCCTTTGTCGATTCACCTTCTGCAGCTATGCTTGGAGTTCCCTGTTTGGTGTTAGCATGAACGCTCAGGGTGTGGCCATGTGTCCCCATCTGAATAGGACCAGCCTACTCGTCAGTTCATTTCTTCAGTTACGTCGTTGATGCATTCTTCCTCCACCGTGGTGGTCAAACGGACCTCAAATTTTACAAACACGGCTTAATCCTTCATTGATTTTGCTTCCTCCATTGGGCACAATCTTAGCCATTCAATCTAGATTCCCTAGATCCAACGTCATACACACATTCCACGCGGTTGACTTGCTCAACCAATAACTCGCGATCAATGGTAGTTTTCTCTCACCTCCGCTGCCACGCGTCAATTTTGGAGTGGGATCACTCCACTTTCTCCAAAACCGTTTACTATTTGAGGGCGCCCCAATCAATACCACCAGTTTCTAGAGCATGGGTCCCACCTTATACGATTAGCACTTTTTGCCTTTCCCACCCACGATTCTCCGATTTTCCATGCGTCCAAGTGCTTGGGCTTATCCCATTTCGGCCTTGTTCGCCCAACGATGCGTGATTAGCACAGTGCTAATCATGCATTAAACATCACCTCCTTTTCCCGATCTGGGGCTCCCAGGGGCTACTTTGACCTCCTGCGCAATCTCCATGGACCTTGGTCAGCGTGCTTTGACCAAGGTCCTCGTCATTCCACGTTGGCTACCATTGCCACTGGTTCAGGGTGCTTTTGATCACTATTTTTGAAAATTTTAGAGATTTGTCCCAACCTGATATAATCATGGTTCTCTGTTAGTCTTTGATGGATCCAATTTGGATCACAACCTTCCCACTGAAAGAGCTTTTGGATCACCAAAAGTTGGGCTTCAAGCATTGACTAAGTGATGTTATTTCTTTTTCACTTGTTCAATCTCAATCCACTTCGCACTGCTTGGCTTCAAACCTTTGAGCCCAATCCTAAGGTATTCCACTTGTCCACTGTGTGTCATCCTTACCTTCCTATCCAGCACTGTGTCTTCCCATAATTCATTAAGAGATTCAGGTAGTAGGTCATCAACAGAAGGTAATTGACTCTGCTCTTCAAGGTCCTCAATCATCGAGGGTTCAAACAACCTCAAGCAATCTATTCTTACAACTGAGTAGATGTGCATGTAAGCTGGTAGATCAAGGTGAAAAGCATTTTCACCAATCTTCTCAAGTATCCTGAAGGGTCCATACCTGATGGGTTTTAGCTTTTCACCTTCACCTTGCATCTTGTCATTGTTGATATATAGTGAGACTTGGTCTCCAACTTGAAAACTATGCTCCATCTGATGCTTATCGTGCCTAGCCTTGTACCTGGCATGGCTCTCTTCCAGTTGTTCATGTACTGCCTGGTGGATCTCCTGGATCTGTTCAATGAACCTAGTTTCCTTGTCCACATCACTATGTTTATCAACCATGGTATCTTTACCAAAGACAAAATCCAAAGGAGACCTTGGTATGAAACCAAAATAAGTCTCAAAAGGAGATCTCTATGTAGAAGAGTGTTTGGCTCTATTGTAAGCATGTTGCACATAACACAAGTGTTCATCCCAAAGCTTAGGGTGTTTGTTACAATATCCTCTCAGTAACTGAATCACTATCCTGTTAACTACTTCTGTCTGGCCATCTGTTTGTGGATGAAAAGTTTTGCTTTTCTTTAACTTGGTGTCCATTAGTTCCCACAGACTCGACCAAAACATCCCCACAAATCGGGTGTCTCGATCAGATACAATAGGAGTGGACTCAGATACGATCAGATACAAATTGACAAAATATGTGAGCTCTGAGAAGTTCTCCTGGTGTAGAGAAAAAATGGGAGTTTCAGGGCTGGAAAAATGAGTAAGCTCTCTTATGACCTCCCGTGGAAAGAAAACAACAAGTGGGAGAATGTTGGGTTGTGTTATATTCTTTCCATGACTAACCTACGTAGTGAACCCCCTTCATTGTGTCGACTGTGCAACGAAGGGGTCATAGCGGGGGCAGAAGCCCCCCCTGTCTGGGGGATTTGAGGGGGGCCGGTAGCCCCCCTGTATGGGGTCTGGGGCAACACCCCAAGAAAAAAAAATTGGACCCTATATTAGGTTGGGCGAACCTACCTATGGTTTTTTGTCCATGGTTTTGGACGTGATGGTTTTCGGTCCATGTTATTGGATGCTTCGACATGTATAAATATGTATTGTAAAATTAAAAGGAATATAATGAAAAATCAAGTTGGTAGTCCCGATTTTGGGATCCAGGGGAAAATCTCTGTGTATATGTGCTTTATGTGTTATTCTCTTGCATTGTTTATTTTCTGTGTTTTAGAATTTGTATGTAGGTAATTTCTATACGGGGTTAAAACCTACAATTACAAGATATGGTCAGATTCATTTATTCTTACTCTGGGGTTGGTTCCTAGTGGATATCCTCCTATTCACCATCTATGTAGAATAATTTCTTCTCAATAAAATTATCACCTTTAGTGTATTTTCTATCACAACAGTAAAAAATCCCTTTTCGTCCCTTTTCATCCAATTGTTGTGGCTTAAACCTTGTAGGTTGTGGAAGGCTATGAGAAAAAACACTTTCATATTTATAGTTGTGAGTGGTATACTTCTTTGTTGCCACAATTTTTCTTTCAACTTTTCCTGCTACCCTGAATGCCTTCTCCAGTGAATCAAGTTCTCAAAGGGGAACCTCATGTTGGATGTTATCCTTCAATGTTCCTATGAAGACATTAATCCTATGCTCCTATGGAATATAATTTACCATGATATTGAATTTTTGAAATTCCTCAATGTGCTCCGCCATTGAACCCTACGGTTTTGGAATTATCAATTAGTTAAAGAAGGTGTTTCTCTTTGTATCCTTATAATGTGTTATCATGTCCTTCATAGAAATTGACCAAGTGACAACTTGATTGCAAGAAAAAATACATCGATACAATACAAATATATTGGGTTCTACATATAAATATGCAATGCGTACCATTTTTTTTTTGCACATCATGTAGATCAAAATTTTGCTCCATCTATACTATCCATGTTACAGGATCTTTGCCATCAAACTTCCTCATATCAATCCTTGGATTGTGGTTAGTCTTCAACCCAAAGTTAGAGTCTCTAAATTCATGATTAACATTCCTTTTAGTCTCATCATGAGTTTCATGGAATATCTTGTTTCCATTAGGAAGGATTTCTTGTAGCAACATTGTCAAAACTTCATTCAAACCTTTCATTTATGCTTTTAAACCATCCTTTAAACCTTCCATTTTTGTTTCTAAATCATCCTTCAAACCTTCCATCTCCCCTTCTATTTTTGATTTTAAGCCATCATGTTCCCTTTTAAACCATCCATCTTAACATTCATCATCACTTCCAATGCATTTCTTGTTACTCTTTGTGAGAATGAAATTTTTGTACTTGATCTCGTAATTTTGATATATCATGTCAAATTTCTTCCTCTTCTTCATGCGTCATATTAGATATTTCTGGTTACTTACTAGGTGTTTTCATTTTTTTGTTGTAATGCATATTGGAAATAATGATATATATTCTTCACTATGTCCTTTGAGTCGCTTCAAACTGTTTTTCTGAATGAAAGTTATGCAAAATTTTAAAATATACACACCTTTTCGCTTATTTTTGGGAGCTTGATTTTTAAACTATTGTATATCTGTAATTTCGGCTCTCCAAAAGTACGAAATTTGGCCTTGTGGTAAAAATTTAAGTATTGCTTCGAACTTGACAAGTCAGATCAAGATTGGATTATTCAAGAAAGTGTTATGCCTAATTTCCCATGATTCCCTTATTATAGACTATTTAGTAGAGAAAACTTGTACATAGTGCCGCATGTCATTGTTTCATCCTTCGTCCCTAAAAACAATACACAAAAAATTACAGGCTGTGCAAATTTAGTCAATTTTTATGAAATTCAAATCTGATGCTTAGAGAGAAAGTTATGATGATTTTCCCTAGGTCACATGTTTGAGATGGAATTGTGGAGCCTGCAAAAACCCTAACTTCCTCACATCATATCTCTGAAACGTTAGCTAGGCAATATGTTAAATTTTTACACAAACTTAACCAATATTTCAACTCCATGTGGTTTCAATTTCAGCGTCCAAAGCCTCATAGGAAAACAAATTGTAGCGAATATTCCAAGATGACTTGTTTGAAGAAGTGGAACCCTAGAATCCAAATATCTGATACCAAATGTTATCTAACGAGCTCACAAAGCAGAAGATAAGATATATCAATGACTTAAAAATTATCCTCTTCAAGGGAAGAACCTCCTTTCAATTACATAAATGAACAATTCTTTGGTGATACAAATTATAAGACCTCCTTGGTATATATAGGAGTCTAAAGAGTTGCAACATAATCAGAACCTAGATAAGAATAATAATGTAAGGGCACAAAAATTAAAACATGGGGGATACATGGGAATAATAATAGTAATACGGGGCTATACTAACAATAAAAATAAGGGGGATACACTAGCATTATAGGGATACACTAGTATCTCACTATGACATCTGCTTTGGTGTCTTCCTCCATTCTCATTTGGGTTTCACTCAAACTCTTGTCATGACCATTAATAGTAATGTCTTTCTCCTCTATGACCTTCTCCATGCTCATTGGTTATCTACAAATACACCTCTACAGACACCACATGAATCTTCTCCTTAACCTGATCATTTTAGTATTATGTATGTGCTCCTTTAGAACTTCTTATGCTTCCTATGAATCTCTCAGGAATCTACAAGGCTCTACCCACACCCACTAGACAACACTACCCACATTCACACTATGGATATATCTTAACAAGTTCTACCCAACCTCAATTGCATGTTTTTCTCCTCTTTTCTACTATAAGGGTTACCACAAATTTATTTCCCTCTCTATTCCTATGTGCACATTAGTTAAATACAAAACAGGTAATACCATTTACCTTTTATATCTAATCACATTTTTACTCTCATGAACTTCGTTGTTCTTGCTTCACACTACTATAAGATTCTTCTTCTCTCAGTTTGCTCTGATTGTCTTTGAAAATTCTCCCTAGGTTTGCTCCTTGGCTAGAATTGTCTTCTCACTTATAGCAGATCCCGTATGTGTTATCTCATACTCAATCCTCAATATCTTTTTGCTCCCACCTATTAGCACATGCTCATATTTATTATTAAGAAATAAATTTGTTGCCTCTTAGATTCCTTCAATGCTTCTATGCATGTATGATCCCCTTCAATATTTCAAACATTATGTTAATGTATTATGATATATTAGCCTCATGCTCATCTCCTTTAATTCTCTCAACAATTTCTTTACTTTGTGTTGGTCTTGTATCTCTTGTTACATTATGATTTTTGATTGCGACTACTTCCCTTTCCTCTTGCATGTGATTGGATTCTTCCTTCATCTTATATCTAATCCTTCTATTTTCTTCTTGGATTTGATCTTTAATGTATTATGATATATTAGCCTCATGCTCGTCTCCTTTAATTCTCTCAACAATTTCTTTACTTTGTGTTGGTCTTGTATCTCTTGTTACATTATGATTTTTAACTGTGACTACTTCCCTTTCTTCTTGCATGTGATTGGGTTCTTCCTTCATCTTATCTCTAATCCTTCTATTTTCCTCTTGGCTTTGATCTCAACTCTCATTCATTGCTTGGATCTGTTCTCAAGCTCCCAATTCTAAAGAGTGTTACAATGCTCTAATACCACTTGCAGAAAAGAAAAACCAAATTACTTGTTTCCTTTGGTCGATATTTCTGAGCTTTGTACATAGCGCAAATGACCATAGGTTTAGGAAATCACACCTAGGTTGTTGTTCTCATTTAAATCAAGAGCATGGGTAAGCTTCACACCCTACAATGCTTCAAAACTATATCCTCACACTTACACCATATATCCAACCAATACCTGAACCCTTCTCCCTTACACCCAATTCTCGACTTTAGGATTTTTCTTTGTGCCCCTAACTCCACTTCCTTCAATGAATTTTGTTTCTCACTCACATCTGCAACATTAGAATGCACTCATCACCAATCAGTAGTATGGTTCGATATGATTCTTCCACCCCATAGTGTCCTCACTTCTTCCTTAATTCTCACAAGTTGAGTAGGGACAATTCACTGCTACCACAATCCATGATCCAATGAGAAATACAAATATTGTGGAAAACGTTCGAATGCTCGACTCTGTTCGTCAAAGGGAACGCTTACAGCCCACCACTAGTCCTCACCTGTTCAACACTTCTCAGGTCAATGATAGAGCAGTGAATGATATGCAACAAATGGGAAAATGTTCATTTGTGAGGCCTCTTAGTTGAGGGGACCTCCTAACTCCTGAATTTCACTCATGACCTTCAATACTTGGCACCCTCTTCCTTTACTATTTGTTATAATTGGCATATCCCGCTTCATCATTTGCCTTGACCCACTATACTGTATTGGCTTCACCACAACGAAATTAATTCATGGTGGTCCAATGGACATAGCCTTGACGCCATGTCAAGTCTTGCCCTACCTGTTGGGTTCTCGACACTAACACACAAATGTGCCCTGGGTCGCAACGAGTGATACAACAAGAGTTTTGGGAATCTCTCATTTGTTAAACCAAAATGCAACACTGAAAGCTCTTGGCATCAATGCCTCCAACAACATGGGCATATCAACACCTTCCCACACATTTGATCCATTGTTTGATAAGTTTTAACAGGCTTCGCTCTAACAAATATTTACACACGTTTAATAGACACCGACCAAGAGATTAAAATACAAATATGAGGATAATTCACATAATTTCTTTTAAATAGGATTTGTACAATATGGCCAAATTTACGCAACAAAAAGGCCCTCCCTTCCTCTAAAACCAAACTTGGTCCTTAGCCCCGCTCGATGACTTCTCCTCTTCGCTTCTCTATCTTACCCTCTAGTTTCCCATTTTTTCTTCTACTTACACCTTAACAATTCAAAATATATTTATATTATGGGTTTACTCTATAGATATCGATCTTTACAAAATATCTCTCCCCAAATTTTTGGCTCTTTTATAATGTGCTACATAGCTAAGAATGCCAACTCACCAAAACTCCCTAACGACCTAGATTCCTTTTAGAACTAGGACAGTCATCCTTACATGAAAATTTCATAATTTATACAAAATTATTACATAGGGATTTCACTTTCATGTGGAAATCCTAAGACCCCTCTAGGTCTAAGAAAAATGATGGAATTGGAGCTTATGCTCTTGCAACATACGCAAATTATTAAACCTTGTGAGCTCTAAAGCTTGATTAAGTTATTACCAAAAAAAAATTGCCCAAATCTTCATAGTTTCTCTTCTATCTGCCAATTAAATGAAAATTTTGATCTAACCCTTGAGAGATAGAGATAGAATCATTGCTTAAAATAATAACTTGATTAATTGTTATTTCAGCATTAAACTCTCTTAACCAAAAAACTCCCTTAATTTCTTAGAGTTTAAATATTCTAATATTTTGTTATTACATTTTTTATCTAAATTATTTATACAAAATAACAAATTACTATATAACTTTTCCTCGAGTTAATGTGCCATATCTCTATGCACATATACCAATTAAGAAATATTTTTATTGAAAAATATTTTTTAATATAATAAATTGTAACTCAAATCCTTATAATATAGGAACTCAAATCCTTATATAATAGGGTCACAAGTTTTGGAACCTCAAATTCTTCATACCTATTCAACAAACATAATTGAAATCCAACTTAACATAAATTCTTTTGATATATCAAAAGCTATAAAAATTAATAAAAGTAGACTATATTTGATTTCTATTATATATTTAAATTTTAAATAAATATAAATCCAAAAATGCTTCTATGAAAATTTATAGTATATTTATATTAATAAAATTATATTTAAAACCTGATTTATATATATATATATATATATGTTGCGAGTTGCACCACCGTTAAAAAAGATTAACTGCTTTCAGGAGTTTTGCCAGCTGCAAGACTGTTGCAATACAATCTTATTACTATAAAATCATCAACGTAGATATCAATAAAGGTCGAGAAAACATAGGGCCGATGGCTCGTTGCAACTTTCCGCTTTTCGAAAATTACGTTTGTCAGTTACAATTACATGCGCGCACATCTGCACATGCATCCCCTAGAGGGGCTCAGTGCTCACAGCCAGGGTCTGGAGTCTGACGGATATAATGCAATGTAAATGAGCGCACACTGTAATGATGAAAACGGTTGTCAGAGGGCGGAAATTGGAGTGGTCTAGCGGAGGAGGAATGGGCTGGTTAAAAGTGGAATGGGATGGTTAAAAGTGGTATAATTTAGGTAAAAAAATTAAAAATTTTTGTAGAGGCAGTGTTTGAATAGTGTTTTTAGGGTGGAAATGGATTCAGCACCATCAAAAAATTTTAAGACATCTAAAATTTTGAAATCTAATAACTATAACTTGGATTTACAAAAATCTTTGTCAGAATTTTTCTAAATATAATCAGAATTTGGTGGAAATAGATTCAACACCATCAAAAACTTCTAATACATCTAAAATTTTGAAATTTAACAACTATAACTTGGATTTAGAAAAAATTTGTCAGATTTTTTTTAAATATAATCAGAATTTCCATAACTTTCTAAACAACTAAGTTTACTCCAAGTCAACAACATAAATGCAGTTGTCATAAATTAGTGCTATGCCGTTTCAGGTGCAGAATACTTTAAACAGAAAAATCTTTTCCAAATTTTTTCTAAATATAATTAGAATTTCCATAACTTTCCAAATAAGTACGCACTAGAAATTAAGTCTACTCCAAATCAACCGCATAAATGAATGCAGTTGTCATAAATTAGTGTTATGCCATCTCAGGTGCAGAGGACAGGTATATACAGTTCTCAGAAATAGAAATCATGATGTGTCTACACAAGCCCATGTCTATAACTAGAAGAACCAATATTTTATACAGGCCCATTTCTCTAATCAGAGGGACCAATACTTTCCCTATACCTGTTCTGTGCTGTAAGTTGTAATAATTTGAGGAGAAAGTGGTTGCAATAAAAGATTTATACAATCAGATCAGAACACTCTCAAATATTTCCCTGGCTCGCCACGTTACTCTTCAGCAATTTTTGAGAAGGAAAGTCTACGACTTAAATAATTACATACGTTTGTTAATTAATATTACTATTTGGTCCCTGCCATCACCCAAATATCCATTATTTGGTCCGAGAACTATCAATTCAGTCGAATAATTATCCATTATTATCAAAATCCGACAAACAGGAACACCGGATTCAAAAGTTTGATGGCTATTAAAATATATTTTATGGTCTACATTATATCATATCAGTAATATTTGATGTTCTACATTGGTTACATTTTTAAATTTTTAATGACGTTTATTTTCAGAACCACTGTTTAAAAGGTCAATCATCAAATATTGCTGATAAAATTTATTAGAAAGTTTCTTGTAAAAAAATCCGTATAAATCATAAAAGTTTGAAAAAAAAAATCGGTCAAACCTTTTTTGGGGTTTTGATTTAGTTTTTTAATAAAAAAAATATTAGATAAACAAAGATAATATTTTATTAAAATATATTCTATCCTGAAAAGTAGAAAAACATAAAATAATTAGAATTTGGAAAAGGATAAGTTAAAAAAAATGTCTTTTTATTTAATAGTGATTATTTAAAAAAAATATTTGTTAGGTAAAAATGGATTGTTTTTTGCTTTTTTTTAGTTATTATATAATAATGTAATTAATAAATGAACAGTTTTTTTTTAACATTTTCACTAGTAAAATTTCTCTGAAATTTAGTAGAGAGTTATACAAATCATAAGTTTAAGTTGTTTAATCTCCAAGGATCTAGTGCCTTAGGGGTCATTTAGGGTGTTGAATCCATTTATGCATTAAAAGAATATTAAACAATAAAAATCATAACTTTACAAAAAAACATTAAGGAGCAAAAAATCAGTTCATCTATTAGTTAGACTAAGCAGTGCATAAAAAATACAATCTCTTTGTTGCATAATAACTTCCAGTTCGTTTTTTAAAGAACCCTTTATCTTAGCATCCAAAATATATTTCTATCATATTTAAAGATGAAGACTAACTTGTCACTAGACAAGAAATATTAAAGATATTAAAGGAAAAGGCTGCAGAATTCTCAATAGGTACAAATGCCAACATTAAGAAGTAAAGTTTCCTTTGAGAGAAAATATGCTAAAACATTATCCTCTTTGTAATAATGAAGGATCTAAAGATTATCAAAAACATTAAGAAGTAAAGTTTTCTTTGAGAGAAAATATGCTAAAACATTATCCTCTTTGTAATAATGAAGGATCTAAAGATTATCAAATTGTTGCTGGAATCTTGAGATCTTCCTTTCCCATGATTCCAATTGAAGGAATTTTAGATCCATCTTTCTATTGAACCAACCCATTGTTATTTTGGAATCACCAATATGTTTAAAAACCTTCACTTGCTTCCAAAACGTTGACCTCAAAGCACACCACGAAGGAGTTAACTTAACAACAAAGTTTCGTACCATTTCCAATGGCGAGCTTACATTTTAGAACCACTTTTTGATGGAAATGAATGACAATAAGAACCCCACAGTTTTCCCATTAAGAGTCACCATCAACGAAACCCGATATATTTCCTTCATATTGCACAAAATCCCCTATAATTCTTGTCTTCTTTCATTTAAGGGGTTTGAACTATTCCATAAAAGAAAATCTAAAATTATGTACATGTTCAGCATAAAACATGATTCTAAAAACTAATTATGTTTCTCATTAACTAAATGCCCCACACATCACAAACACTAGAAGAAATTTAAAGGAGGACAAAATAAATATATGAACTTGAAGCCATAACATTCTTCAACAAAGTTCTCAAACACCAAATTTTTATTTTTAGGACTAACAAAATCTCTTTCTAAACAGTCTTCATAAAAGGGAAAAAAGAAATAAATGGTAAATAAATTCACTATTATTATGACATAAAACATAGAATCCACTAGCTTCCCATCATGTTTTTGCTAAATTTCAAGGAGAAGCCATAAAAAATATGACATTCGAGGGGTTCTTGACCCTTCTAAACTAAATTTAACGACCATTTTGATTCACTGGTCAAATGTTGTGGAATAGAAGCATTGTAACCTTGGTTTGTTGAAATAATTCCACATTGCTTACTTTTGGACTAGGAAATACTATCCTCTTCATCCCTTTTCAAAAAAATGTCTTCTTTTCCCAAAGTCATAAAAAGAAAGATTCCATTCAACTATAAAAAATGATGAGATTTGTAAATTTTGAGTAGGAGCCCAAAATTTATTATGAGCATTTGTATGGTCTTGTCTAGCCACATTTGTAAAATAATGAACACCATGATAATTTAAAAATTCTAAGAACTCAATAAAATGTCATTGCCTATTGTCACACCCAATCAACCATGGATATCATCAAATTAATACAATTTTGTCATTACCAATTTTCCATGTGATTTATTTTTCCATAACATGTATCCTTTCTACCACATTTCTCCAAATCATTGAACAACACCTTGTCAATTTTGAACGCTGCCATAGCCACACTCGAGGGACTCATCCATTAGGTATTTTAACCTCCAAACATTTTCTATCCAAAATAACCTTTCATGAATGTTTTGTAGAAAGAGATAAAGCTAACAACTCTAAATTTATTAGGCCCCACCATCTAATTTTTTTGGAATTTCCAATATTTCCCACTTCACTAGAGAAAACCATCTTTTTTTATTATTTCCATTTCATAAAAACTAAGCTCTCAATTTCCTTATTGGCATTAAAATATTAGGGAATTTTGGCTAAAGTTATCGAGAAAACCAGAATGCTTTCTATAACAAATTTCACTACAATCAATACACAACCTAAAGAGAGCCACTGATTACACCAAAGATTAATTTTTTTTTTGCGTGAAATCCAAATCCAATCAACTACTTTATCATTATTTGGTTTAAGAAAATATACAAGGTATTTAAAACCATCATTTAAGAGAACAAAATTGAAAAAAGAATTACCATTAATGGATTCCATATTTTCTTCATCTAAGTTTACTATTAAGGCCAATCGATTTGTCAAGGCTTACTTCCATGCATGTAGCTTTAACTAAATAGTCATCCTCCATTCATTCACATTCCTCTAACCAAATAATAACATGCCATAAATAAATAAAATATGTGTTATCACCACATAAGAGTCGACTTCCACTCCTTTAATTCTTCCATTCTCCTTTACCTCCATTATTATCCTCCTTAAGCCTTCAATAGTGAGAAAAATTGGAAAAAGATATATGAGGCGTCCTCGTATTATTCCACTTCATTCCTTGAATAATTCAAAAGGCTCATAGTTTATAAGAGCAATATAATTACCACATCAATTACAACCCAAGATCGAGGACACAACTTCAAATATTAAACTAATTTGAATTAAAACCAACCTTAAGAAAGACCAGTCCACTCTATCCATGATTTTTTCAAACCAATATTCATCACCAAAGGTGGAAAATTCCAATCTTGGATTGTATGAATAATCTTGTGGTGTCCCAATTGCAGCATGAATTTGCCTATTGTAGTAAAAACCAAATTGATATGTTTTGATAGGCTAACCTTCAACGTATTAGAAATCAGCGAAAATATGATCTTGTATAGAGAATTTCATAAGACTATTGAAATTAAATCATTAAAAGACTTAGGCTCTTCCGTCTTAGGAAATAAAGAAGGGAGAGTGGCATTAATATTTTCATAAACAAACGTCGTTCTTCTAGAATCTTCAACTACCTCTAAGATATCCTTTCGAGTCAAACCAAACAAAGAAAATAAAAATTTTGCACCCCAACCATTAGGACCCAAACTTTTGTTGTTGGACTTCCTCTTAAGAAGCTTTAAAACTTCCTCCTGTATAGGAGGTCTCGCTATCCAATCTGATCCTCATCTTTGAAGAATGAGGTGAAGTTTTAAACCATTTTCAATTAATTCATAATATTTATATGTTGACTGTCTTCAAATAGTTTCTCATAAAATCAGATTCCTCTATGCGTAATTTAATTTGAGGAAGAAACAACTTTGAAACCATCCCATGCAAAAATTTATGAAACGTTCTTTACAAGGCTTTTATGAGTAGGAAGCATGTGGAAGAACTTAGTATTGTTGTGGCCTTCAATGATCCAAGTGGCTCAGCGTTTGATTTTCCAATATAATTTATGGATCTTCAAAATTTCATCCTTTTTCACTCTCTTTTTATTCATTTTCTTTCGTTATTTACCATATCATGTAGCTCTATCACTTTACACTAATACCATTTTGATGATCATATATGGGTTTGTAATTATTATTTTCCAAAGCATTTATTTTAGTGTTTTGAGTGAATTTATGGTTAGATATTAGAAAAATAACATGTATTTACTAATACCTAAAAATTTGATGAGCTTTATGATATGTGTAGGCATATTTGAATATTTAAGTAAAGTCACATTTGGCCTCTAAGGCTCAAATTCGAATTTCTTCTTCAAACTCTTGAATATTTGTGGAAGATTTAGGATCATTGACTAAGTACATTTGATGAAGAGGAATCATGGAAATTTCCATAAGTGTCTCATATAAAAAATATGAGAGATTTGCGAGAGGATATGTAGAGATCTTATGTGTTATATGTTAACACTTGGTTGTAACCACATGAGGCATTTGTGGATCTAGGAGAGATATGTGGATCTTCATTTATTAATTAGTTATTTTAGTTTTTGTATAAATAAGAGTGTCTTCTCCAATCAAAGGTGTGCTAAATTTTGGAATTCTAAGAATTGTATATGCTTATACTTAATGTTATGAATACTTACTTAATGTTATGAATACTATTGAAGTTCACTTCAACTAATACAATCCTTTGATATGGTTTTTCCTTCACAATGAGATCTGGTGTTAGATTAAAATGCCCTTGAACTTTCAAGCTCTCGTACACTACAAGATGAGCACCTAATGAGCACCAATTTATTTTAATATTTCATTTTTGTAAGATAGACTAGTTCTTTTATGCTCATTTTCTATAAGGTTTATTTCAAATCTTATGATTAAATGTTTTTTTTTCTATGCACTATATGTATGTTCTTTTATGTTCATTTCATTTATGTTCTTTTGTAGAACAAGCACTTGAGAAAAGTAAAAAATAACCAAAAACATATATTGTATTTCTCTTTAAGTTGTTTAGTCTTAGATTCATAGATAATTGATAGTAGTGATTTGCTCTAATTGGGTATGCACACATCAATAATATCAAAAGGATTTAATTCCAAGTCATTTGCTTCTCTCTTCAGAATAGATTTTTATTGTTTTCCTAGAATAGAGTGTTGTTGATTTTTATAGACTAGATTTTCTTTTATGTTAATAGATTAAATCTACTTCCAAGTCCAATATATTACATTTTCTTTCAAGTTCAATCGATAAAATTTATTTTCAAATTTTGATATACTAGATTTATTTCCAAGTGCAATAGAATACAATTTGTACTTATGTTCAATAGAATAAAATTTGAAAAGCTGTCAGAGTATATAATTAGAATAACTTGTTTCAATTCAACACATTACTTTTCAAGTTCTAAATTTAGTGCTTTAATTCTATAGCCTTTGAGAAAGAAGATGTGTATATTGTAATTTCGATATTTTCATTAATAGTTTTCATTCGAGTCTTTAAATCATTTCCATTGGGAAATTTTCATTTTGATTGATAGTTAATCCCTAGCATATATTGTGCAAGTGTACTTCACAAGTATATGAACCTATATTGGTAATTTAATGCTAAGTAATTTAAACAACAATTAAATTACCCAACCTTTTGCTGTCATTTCTTTGGAAGTATACATAGGAATTAACTTTGAATTTAGAACGTCTTTTATTTTCCACAACTCTATTTAGGGGGAGATGTAAGATGAGCGGTAAGAACAAGTTCATCATCACTATGGAGTTCCCACTAATAAGAGTTGTTGCAATTTCATTTCATTTTAGTTTCATTCATTTTTAGATGCATTGCTAAAATTCATGTTAAAAATCATTTAGGATGCATGAATTTGAACCAAATTTGTGTACTGTAAGGACCCCCATGTTCCAACCCATGTGGTGGATAAATATTATGAAACAACAAGAATAATTCAAGCATGTTCAATAATTTTTTGCGTGGGGAAGAATATCGAGATGCGACTAAAGAATAATTGAACACATTTTGATGGACAACAACCATTATAATATTAAATTGAGGAATCTATACTATGCCTATCATCAAATCCTAATCCATACAAGAGATCGACCATGCCATAGTAGAAAACCTGAACGATATGACATAATAAGACATACAAAATAATATATATGAGAAAGTGAACCAAGGGCATCATAGCTATATATTGAACTTTGGTTCCAAACAAAATTGGAGAACTACTCTCTTCTTCAACAGTTCTTGACATCATCTCAATAAAAGCAATTGCTCTGTCATATACTTAAATATATCAAAGCATATATTGCAAACATACATGTGAGTTTACTTATCAGATTGTTACACACATGGATCCATTAAAATTATTCTTATACTTGACAAAATATTTAATTTTTCAAAGTAGAGTATGATAGAATAAAGAAATAAATTCAAACTCGGTGATGTTTTTGAGTTTTTCTTTTTATGTTTTGAAGTTTGACTTCATTTATTTTCTTGGAAAATTTCATTTTGTGGTACATTAAAAGCCACCTCATTCACTAACAATTTGTAGGAATATGTACAAGAAAATGGATGGTTGTGATGAATGAGAACAAGTAGAGTTTCAAAAGCTAAAATTTGGGGTATCAGAAAAATTCTTCTTACTTTGATTTTCAGACTATAGATTTCAAATGGCCCACAGAGCTTTGGATTGATAATGAATGGGTGTACTATTGAGGTACTCCTTGAAATAGGTCAATGACCCAAATCCCTCATGTGTCTTAAAAAAAAAAACAGATTAAAGAATTTCGATATTTCTAAGTATACTATTCCCATTCCTTGTTGTGACCTAGAAGATTATAAAGGAAAATTGGGTAAATTACCTTTGGAATGCCTACTGTGTAATAAACTTTGTAAATTTTTAATATTTGAAAAGAAATGACTCTGATACCTAAATTTACTAGTAATTCTAAAAAAACAATACTTAAGTTTTGATCTCCAAGTTGTAAGGCAAAACAATTGTTCCTTCAAAGCAGAGCAACATGTTCACTCGCACATTAATTTTCAATCTTGGTATGCTTTATTTTTAGAAGGCTATTGCAAAAATTCTATGCAATGGAAAATGATAACTAGAATAATGAGTCTCAAACTAATGTCATTATAAAATCATTGTCAACAAACATTGAAGTTGTTACATACTTCAATACAATCTTAATTTTCATAAAATAATCACACAATTGTAGAACAAGCCACTTTGTTACACAACCACTCATTAAAAATCAACACTCTTTCAAACCTCCTAATCACTCAACCAAATGATGAACATGCATTCAAGAGACATGCAATCATCATCTAATCTATAACATATAAGTAAATAATTTGTTGCTACACCAATAAAAGGGACCAATCTAAGACCTATGTTGTCACATCACTAAAAACCTCTCTACTATTGTAAATAACATTGACAGTAACAATAATCACATATAAAACATAACTAAGAGGAATTAACACAAATAACTATAATATTATACTTAACGAGCGATCCTTTCTAAGATGGAGGGTCCTTCGTCCTCAGTAGGGTTTGGTGCACTAAATTGCAAATAACTTACTTAGAGAAAGATATGATGCCACAAGGTTGATATTTTCATTAACAAAACATCAATATTACAATGCTTGGTGCTTTCCCCTTCCTTCCAATCTTATATGTTTAATTCTTTATGCTTGCCACCACGAGCAACAAATTGTCTTCTTTATAGTTTTTTAATACATTGAGAAGATCATCATGAGAATATTTGAATTCTCATTTCATATTAGAAGAAAATCTACAAATTAGTCATTCATACAACAATTTACATTGTAGGGGTAAAGTTGTAACAAATTCTCTTAGTTACAGTGATTTTATGAGAAATCTCAACTACTCGAGCTGGATGCTTGATGAATATGACCTGGTGGTTGAGCTAGTGTTGAATTGATGTCCCCCTAGATTTAATTAAAGAAAAAAAATGTGCCCAAGGGAGGATTTCATGTATCAATAACATTTCACAAAGGCTTTATCCCAAGTTTGATGAAGAAACTAGAAGTGTAATTATGTAACAACAACTTCAATGGATCACTTAAACCTGAAATAAACTAGTTTTCAATTTTATAATAAAAATAGCCTAATAAAATAGTTATTATGCCTAATTACAACCAAAATTATACTAAGAAGATGACATATAGACTATATAGACTATATAGACTATGGTAAATATAGTCTTATTGGTCAAAAAGGGAGAAAAAGGAATGGGAAAGTGAATGCAAAAAATTGGGGTAATTTTGAGGTCTAATATAGGCCTCCAAGGATAATTATAAAATAATATTAGAAATAATAAAATAAGATTAGACTACATCATCAAAGTTTAGAGGGAAAAAAGAAAAAACTAATTTTTCAACTTGTATTTTCAACTTATCTCTTTATGGGTTTACTCAAATTTCGAGCAACAACACTCATTAGATGCAAAATTTGATTCCTCATCCAAGGAGTACCCATGTTCCATACTTTTGATGGACCCTAGTACATAGAAAATGCGAAATACTTGAAAAACATGATTACAATCACATTTTTTAATGTATTTCTCATTTTTCGTGTTGACGAGTCCATCAAAAGTATGCAACATGAGTAATCCTTGGATGGGGTATCAGATCTTTCATCTAATGAGTACTCTCACTCAAAATTGGAGTAAAACCTTACAGAGATAAGTTGAAAATACGAGTTGAAAAAGTAGTTTTAGTATTTTATTATTTTTTAATCTTTTTACTTTTTTACTCTAAAAATGGTGAATCATCCCCATGGTTGACATCATCTATTGAATCCTATTGTCTCTTATAAAGTTTATTTTGGTTGTACATTTTTCTAAGGAGGCCCATTTTAGACCTCAAAATTGCCCTAATAAAGGTAACAATTCAATGGCCCAACATCTCCCACCAGCTTAAGCATCTACATGTCCTTTTCCAGACCCTTGTGACTGGTTCCTAAAACATTGAAAGTGTAGTTCAGAAAAGTCATAAGTTCCCATAGTATCCTTTGCTCTTCCCTTTTAGCATTAGGAAAGGACCAAACAAATTTCCCAAAGCTTGTCAGTAAGATCATATGGGTGTTGATACTAATAGGTTGGGTGTCAAACAAGAGGAAACTTAAACCTGAGTCTATTCCATCGTGAGGCACTTCTCTTAATTCAATCCACATACTAAGGAACCCTAGAGAGAGCTTGTATAAAGTTTTGATAACAATATGGGTCCTCCTTTCGCAACTGTAGTTGAAAAACATTCCACCTTAACTTACTTCTTTCTAATGCACTTTCCTTTATCCCCTGAATATTCCAAAGATATGTCTTCAAAACAAAGATCTCATGTTCGAGTCAACGATTTAATGGCTAAAAATACCCATATCTGATTGTGTTCCCCATGAATAACATTAACAAATCTAGACTCATTTCTAATGCACAACATCAATTGTCCCTCATTAGCTATTACAGTGTCATGTGCAACCTTCTAGCTTACTTGGTTCCAAGAAAAAGACACAAAATAACTCAAATGAACATCCCCAACATAGGGTGTCAAACTAAAATATCTATATCCTGTTATCACCCAAAGAAACTCTCCTAGGTTGTAACTCGGAGATGCTCAGGACTACAAATTCAACTTAATGTTGCAAATGGATGAATGGAAGGAATGATGCTTGTTCAAGCGAGATAACCACTTCTACTTTGCTTGACTCCAGACATGTGTGAACACCCCCAGACTACAAGGCTTTAGACCACCAATTACTCATAGTTTAAGGATTGGATGGATATGGAGAATACTGACCACACTAGCAGATGCACAAGACCTTGTGATAGCCAACTGCAACCGGTAAAGAGGTCTGCAAATCTAATTCCCTAATCCACATACATGACGATATCTCTCTGGCATCAGGTGAAAAGAAACCTAAATAACACATTCAATGATACATGCAAGATTTTAACACAGAGGTAGGATGATAGCTCCTCTAATGCTAGACATCATGAGTTCAGCAAAACTGCATGATAGGCACAGCCTAGAACGGAATAGAAATGGAAAGTGAGAAATTAACAACAAAAGAAGCTTGTATTAGGTTAAAATGAAGACGAGACGCTGCAAGTAACAAAGTAGTTACAGTCTCCAGAAGTTGAACCTTACATCAAAACAACAACCATCAACCCTGATTACATCTTGTTTCTGGGTATATATGGAGTTTCATTACAAAGGCACTTGTCCATTCTAGGTGTGAAGGGGTCGTAATTGACCACCAACAGCTTTAGCTACCAGGCAGACTTCTGAGTGCGGTTGCTTGCTGTAGCCGATGAATTGGATCCTTTCCTGTGCTCTATTGTACTCTTGGGCAGGTGGAGTGTCGTATAGGATGAAATCCCATACCTCTTGAATGGAGTTATCTGCTCGAGCCTTATCCTTCTTCTCCTCGGCTATACAGTCTCTTGAATGTGGTGGTTGAAGAGGAAATGCACTAGGTACTGGTAAACAATAATCTTCGTCCTTCGGGTGCACGAAATGGTCAAGGCAAGTGGACTGCATGGTGAATGTACGAGCAGGGCAAAGGAGGGACATCAGCCGTTAGATCAAGTAGATAGATGGTGGGAATCGCTCGGTGGAGGGTATCGGGAGATACAGAGGTGGAGTGAGCGTTGGCCGTTAGATCTCAGGTGGGCAGATCCAACGGTCATTGGGCAGAGGAGGTGCACGGGAGTTAACGAGTGGGAATAACCGTTTCAGCGGTAGGAAGTATTGATCGCACCGCTTCAGGGCATAAAGTGGTAAAAGTACCATGGCGCATGATCTCAATCAATGTGTGACACGTGGTGGCGGGGGAGGAATGAAACTGCTTTCCATTTCACATTAACGCAATGTCACTTCGCGGGTGCGGGGAGAGTTAACGCCGTCCGGTCGTGGCAGAGATGATTTTACGATGGGGAACTAAATGAGCAGGTTATTCATCGGATGCGATGGGGTCCATTAGATTGAGGTGCGGCGATCGGTGGCCTGGATTAGAGGTGGGGATGAACTATGGGAGCACGGGATCATGTGAATACGAACTTGCGGGGGCTTAAGCTTTGTGCTTAGGGCTTGGAGAAATAAGGGTTTATCCCGTGTTTTGGAGGACAAACAAAGATAGCGGGGTTATGGGAGTTAAGCTGAGTGAAGGAGAAGGAGAGAGATGACCGCTGCGGGTCCTCTTTTGAGTATGAACAATATGACCAGGCTTATATCGGCTTTTCAAAAGACCATAGTTTTAGTAGAGCTAACAGTAGCTCCTTCTGGGGATGAGATCCTCCATGTGAGGTCTCAAGAACTTGTAAACCAATGCCTTTCCTGTGAAAATCAGATTAGCAAAATTCCCTAGTGTTCCATTGGGCATGGAGTCTAACTGAGCCTACACGAAATTGATAAAATAATTTATTTACAATCTCAAGGCCATAAGATCTTAAACAACATAAATTTTCGGAAATCGCCCATTAATTGGGCCATCAAAAACTGTCTCCCCTTCCATGCTTTGCAGTATGAAAGCATTGTTCTCGTGGATCTAAGAAATGATAAAAGCTCTTGTCCATAAAGCATAAAAATTCCCATGGTTGCCTTTCTTCTCTTTTAGTGCATGCCATTTAAGAACCAAGTCCCCTATCCAAAAATTATATGTTTTTGTCCTTCTGTCAAAAACTTCCTTGACCTTCTTTTGATGTGCTACAGACTTTTCGACCAGATTTTCTCTGACTTGATAATCAGTGATCCTTTTTACCATGTCTTCTTCCTCATTCTGCTCTTCCTGCAAGAACCTTGCCACCAGGAGGATTAACTGAATTAGGAATACAGCCTCTGTTCCATATACCAGCTTGAAAGGAGAATTCCCTGTGGATTTCTTGGTGGTCACTCTGTCAACCCACAATGCATACTTGAGTTTAGAATCCCAATTCTTTTTGTTTTCTTCCAATAGCTTTTTAATTATTCTTATCATGCTTTTGTTGGAAGATTCTACTAGACCATTTCCTTAAGGGTAGTATGAGGTGGAATGAACCAGCCTAATGCCCATTGAGTCACACATGTCCACCAACTCTTTTGCCCTGGAGGCTGCTACATTATTTGTGATTATTTTATGTGGACACCCAAATCTGGTGAAGATATTCTTTGTCAAAAACTTCATGACCACATGATGATCAACCTTTCTAATAGGCATTGCTTCAATCAATTTAGTGATGTAATCCGTGGCTACTAAGATCCATCTGTGTTGGCCATTGGAATGTGGATTGATTTCTCCAATGAAATTCAAGCCCCACTGCTGGAAAGGGCCATTAACATGTATGGGTTTTAGGGGCAGGGACTTCGATTGTTGTTTCCTTTCAAATCTTTGGCACCTGTCACATGATTGAACAAATCAAAGGACATCAGAAAATAAGGTGGGCTAATAATACCCAGCTCTGAGGATCTTGTGAGCTATAGTTTTCCAATAATGATGCCCTCCACGCATGTTGGAATGAAACTGCTTCATTGCTTCCATGGATTGTTCTTTGTCTAGACACATCAAAAGCATTCTAGATGGGTCCCTCCAATAGAGTAGATTTTCATAAATACAATATTTTACTGCCCCGAGCTTAACAGTTCTGATTTGGATTGAACTAAGACCTAGAGGAACTTCTAGCTTCAACAAGAATTGAGCTATTACAGAGTACCAACCACAAGAGGCTATATTTTCTGCTAATGACTGATTTTTTCCTGGTTCAGCTGATTCTTCTGCTATCTAACCATTTTCTGAAATCATACTTATCAAATTCATGTCCAGCATCCTGCAATTTTCTTCACCCATTAGTCTGGCAAGGCCCTGACCTCTAACAAGCTTGGTGGGCTTCAGTTCTATGTTAAATTCAATAAGCTTTGCAATCCATTTACCCTTATTCCATCAGCATCAACCTGTGTTAGGACATCTTTTATTGAAGTAGTGGGCACATATCCAATTATCTTGGAATGTAGAATGTAAATTTTGAATGCTTTGAAAGACTTGATGAGGGCATATGCTTGTTTCTCAATGATATCATACCTCAACTCAGCATCCCTTAAGGTTTTGCTGAAGAATGCCACTGGATGCTCTGAGCCTTCCTCATCTGCTTGCATTAAAACTACTACAAGGGTGTCATGAGAGGCAAATGAAAATATATGGAACTCCTTGTTGTAATTTGGACTACTTAAAGTGGGAGCTTCCATAATGGCTTTCTTAATGGACTCAAAGGATTTTCTTGTTGCATCAATCCATTTGATTTCTGACCCCTTTTTCAACATGGAGGTAGTATGCTTTACAAGTTCTGCAAAGTTGGGGATGAACCTCCTCCCAAAATTTATTTTGCCCAGAAAGGACTGGATATCCTTCTTTGATCTCGAGATAGACAAGGTTCGTATTACTCTTACTGTTTTTGGGTCAATCTGGACACCTGCAGCATAAACAACATGTCCTAACAACTTGCTTGCTTCTAAAGCAAACTGTGACTTTTTAGGATTGACTGAAATCCCAAACCGTCTACACTTCAGGAACACTCTCTTCAAATGTTGCGAGTGGTCATGATGGCTGCTGGAGTACACTATTATATCATCTATGTAGATAAGGAAAAACTTATCTTTCTCTCCTACAAATGCTATATCCATAGCTCTCTGAAAGGTAGTTCCAACATTCATAAGCCCAAAAGGCATCTTGTAATACATAAATGTGCCCCAAGGAGTAGTGAATGCAGTCTTCTCTTGGTCATCTGGATGTACAGCAACCTGGTTATACCCTGAAAATCCATCCAGATCACTTGGGTTCCTGAGACATTCTGTAGTAAATGCTCCATCTTGGGTAGAGGATAATTGACTTTCTTGGAGCATTTGTTTAAGTTTCTGAAATCAACACAAAGCCTGATTTCTCCACTTTTCTTCCTCACCACTACTAGGTTAGCTACCCACTTTGAATATCTAAGAGGGACTATGATTTTGGCAGCCAGTAACTTTTTGATTTCTTTTTCAACTAGAGGAAGGAGCAAGGGATTTATTGGTCTCAGCTTCTGCTTGAAAGGAATGGTGTCTTTCTCTAAAGGGATTTTGTGCTAGATGATCTTTTTGTTATATGTCTTCAAGTCACTATATTCCCAGGCAAAGACATCAACAAATTGCTTCATTAAATTGCAGTACTCAAAACTCTGGGCAACAGATAGATTGGTGGATAAATTTATGTATCTTGGCTGATTTGGGCTCCCTATATTATGCTTACAGACTATAGATTGATCTTCTTTCTCGGTAGCCTTATAAGGCACGTCATTCTGGTCAAACGACCTTTCTAAAGGAACTAGACCCTTAGGTATATTATTGTTGGGTAGTTGGACAATGATATCTTTACCAATTTTGTTTTTAAGCTGGGATTTGGGGCTTCCTTGCAAGGCTTCATTCTCTTGGTCAATTTGCATTTCAGAGAACTCATCAATGACTTCCAGAAACCTATTCAATTCATCATCATCTTCAAAAACATTCCAATGCTGGACATTATCAAGAAAGGATGGTCTATATTTCATCTGGACTTCATACACTAGTCTGGGAGGCATGGGAGGGATAAACATGCTAGCAGACACAGAAAGAGAATCGACAAGCTAATTTTTAACTCTGGGAATATATGAGATACAAAAATTATCAAAACAATCTTTGAGTCTCCATACCTCATCTCTATATGCTTTCAACCTTGGGTGCTTTTCTTGAAAAGTTCTATTCACTTGCTGAATAATAAGATCAACATCTCCAAACACCTCTATGTTATTGATTCCTCTGTCTTTAGCTGCATTAAGGCCCAATATCAGAGCTTCATACTCTGATACATTGTTTGTGACTTGGAAAGCGAGCTTAAAAGATAGATCTGTGCTTTCTTTCTTTGGGGATATCAGCACTACCCCTAGTCCTGCAATATCCCTGGAACATGCTCCATCAAAGAACATCTCCCAAACCTGACTTTCTTGCTCTTCCCCAGCCTGATTCACTGGTTTCTTAATCTGCATTGAGGCCTTTTGAGAGACTTCAATTTGGAGAATACATGCTCCAAAGTCAGTGTCCACAACATAAATGGGATGATTGGACGGATTCTGCTCATCACTGATGATGTAGGCTAGTTGTGCTTCCCTGTACAATCTCCTGCTTTCTCCTCCAAAGACTGGGACAGTGGCATAAGATAAATCATGTTGTAGTCTCCCACCTAGTCTCTTAATCCATCCTCTGGACAGCAGCATAACAAACTTAGGAGGGTCATCTACTACCACAATGTCTGTCATCATGTTGTTCATGGGCAGCTAAGTTAGGGTAATGGCCAGGTCTCTGATTAGTACTAGGCATTTTACCTTTCTTGAATCAAAGGAGAATAGATCATGATATGGTTTGGTGATATCAAGGCCTAACTCTTCCATGACAGCTTTTGGCATCAGATTGTGGCTGGCCCCTGTGTCTAGCAGGCAATTGTGGAGAATTTTGTCATGAATGGTCAAGGAGACATAAAATGATGGAGAATTATCATCAGCAGGTTCAGTCATCATGCTAAGCACAACTGCAGGCTTATAATCTTGCAAATTGACATAGTCGATGGGGTCTTGTATGGCTTTCAGCTCAAGAGCACCAAGGATAGGCTTTCTGAAAAATTCACTCTTTGCCAGTTCTATTAGAGGCACAGATATTTTTAACTTCTAGACTTCTGATTCAAACATGAAAGGGGAAGGGGACTTGTCAGGACCTCTTACCTCTTGAGCTGGTTCTTTGAGGATGACTGGGTCAACTGCTGGTCTTTTTTGTCTAGTATTCTGTTGCTCTGTTGGGACAACAACGTTTTGGGTAGGATTCTCCTTGACATTGTTTGCTCTTCACCTCAGATTGTATCTTTGTTGTTCATCAATCTGTAGAACAACCTCTCTATCCCACCTTTGACTGTTTTGTTCCCACAGCAATGATTCTTCATAGGCAACCAATGTAAAAAAGGCAACATTGCCTTTATCTTCCATGCGATGAATGTCGTCCTCCTCTTCAAACTGCTCCTCCTCCATGACTACATTTTTGATGGGAGATTTAACCATTTGTTCTTCATTTGCTTCTTTACCCCTCTGAATGATTTGCAATTACTCATTTGCCCTTTTGAATTGATTTGGGTTTCTTGGAGAAAATGTGTTTAGAAGCCTTGTCTTTCCTGAGCTCTCCTCAACCTTAAGCTTAGATATCTTGGCAGCCAATGACTCTATTAGTTTAGTCATTTTGTCTAACTTAGGTTCTGAAGAGGAAGTAGAGGAAGAAGAAGCCTCACCCCTTTGCCTCCTTCTATCAGCATGATTTTTGAGCTTTTTTGTAGCCATAATATTAGATTCCACCTCTAGTGTTGCATCTTGCATTTCAGCTAGAGTGGCACATTTTCTTTCTCTCAATAGCAAACAGAAATCAGATTCAAAGGCACTCGCATAGGCAAGTTTGGCAGAGGTGGGGGTAGGCTTTACTTTAGCTGGTATCTTACTATACATATGATTGAATCTTTTATTAAAATCAGGCAATGATTCCCCATTCTCCCTCTTCAGGTTACCAAACTCAGTATGGTAATATAGCAAGTCTTTTCTATCTCCCAGTGCTTCAAAAATACATCATCTAATGCTTCAATGCCAGCAATAGACCTAGGGGTAAATTCTCTGAACCACTTTCTAGCCTCTCCATCAAGGCTTTGGACAAATAATCTCATCCACACATCATCCTCATTGATATCTAGGTTATCAACATAACTATAAAAAGATTCAAGGTGTTCTTTAGTTGTTAGTCCCTCTGTGCCAGTGAATTCTGGTATTCTCCTGTAGGCATGGCATTCAAAGGAACGAGCAAGACCAAGGGTCCATACCTAGTAGCTATGATTGTTTCCATCTTTGTGGGTGCTTGTTGGCCTGCCATGACTGGGGTAGGTGGAAGGATACTGGCATATTGGATGGTAGGGAGTAGTGAAATAGATGACAGAGACAAAGGAATATGATGGACTGTATGGGAAGCTTTCTTTGGACTGATATCCAAAGGGTAACTAAATGAACAAGGAGCTTTATGAATCTTTGAGGGTATTTCTTCACTAACAATGCTATGCTCTATATCTTCAAACTATATATTCTTAGCTATAGGCCCTTCTTGCAGAGATACATAAGATTTTTTAGGCTTACCTAATCCTTATGCTCCTTTCAGTGATGTTTTCTTCTGCTTAACAATATTCTTAGGGTTAGGCACTGGGCCAGCTAGTGATTTCTAAGGATTTCTCCAGGTATGCCTCATAAGCTGAGCCAGAACTGTGATGTGGATTCGCCACTAGGTTGGTCCTCCAGTAGAGTCACCAGATAGATGATTACAACTAGAAATGTGTACAAGCTTTGTCTATCATCAAAGCTGGAATTGTGTCATTCTCCCAGGGAAACTGAGCTTTAATTTCCTTTCCCCGGGAACGGTGCCAATTAAAGTTATCACCCCAAGAAACTCTCCTCAGTTGTAACTTGGAGATGCTCGGGACATTACAAATTCAACTTAATGTTGCAAATGGATGAATAGAAGGAATGATGCCTGTTCATGCCAAATAACCACTTCTACTTTGCTTAACTATAGATATGCGTGAACACCCCCAGACTACAAGACTTTAGACCACCAATTACTCACATTTTAAGGATTGGGTAGATATGGAGAATACTGACCACACTAGCAGATGCACAAGACCTTGTGATGGCTGACTGCAACCAGTAAAGAGGTCTGCAAATCTAATTCCATAATGCACAGATAGGATGACAGCTCTCTGGCATTAGGTGAAAAGAAACCTGAATAACACATTCACTGATACATACAAGATTTTAACACGGAGGTAGGATGAAAGCTCCTCTAATGCTAAACATCAAGAGTTTAGGAAAAATGCATGATAAGCACAACCTAGAATAGAATAGAAATGGAAAGTGAGCAATTAACAACAAAATAAGCTTGTATTAGTTGAAAATGAAGACGAGACACTACAAGTATCAAAGTAGTTACAGTCTCCAGAAGTTGAACCTTACATCAAAACAATAACCATCAACCTTGATTACATCTTGTTTTTGAGTAGATATAGATTTTCATTACAAAGGAACTCAGCCATTCTAGGTGTGGAGGGGTCGTAATTGACCACCAACCACTTTAACTGCCAGGCATAATTCTGAGTGTGGTTGCTTACTGTAGCGGAAAAATTTTATCCTTTTGTATGCTCTGTTGTCCTCTCGAGCAGGTGGAGTGTCATATAGGATGAAATCCCTAGCCTATTGAATGGAGTTATCTGCTCGAGCCTTGTCCTTCTTCTCCTTGGGTATACAGTTTGTTGAATGCGGTGGTTGAAGAGGAAATGCACAAGGTACTGGTAGACAATCGTCTTTGTTCTTCGGGCGCATGGAATGGTTAGGGCAAGTGGACTGCATGGCGAATGTACGAGCAGGGCGGAGGACAAACATCAGCTATTGTATCAAGCGGATAGACAGCAGGGAACGCTCGGTGGAGGGTATCGAGAGATATGGAGGCAAAGTGAGCGCGGGCCATTGGATCTTGGGTGGGTAGATCCAACAGTCATCGGGCGAAGGAGGCACACGAAAGTTAATGGGTGGGAATAGTGGTTTTGGCAACAGGCGGTATTGATCGTACCGCTTCAGGGCATAAAGTGGTAAGAGTACCATGGCGCACGATCTCAATCAACGTGTGATGTGTGGCGGCAGTGGAGGAATGAAAATTCTTTCCATCACATGTTAATGCACTATCACTTCATGGGCACGGGGAGAGCGAACATCATCTGATCATGGTGGAGATGATCGGACAGCGGGCAACCAAATGAGCAGGTTATTCATCGGATGCAATGGGGAACCATTAGATCGAGGTGCAGCGATCAGCAGCCACGATTAGAGGTGGGGATGAACTATGGGAGTGCAGGATCACGTGAATACGGACTTGCGAGGGCTTGAGCTTTGCACTCAGGGCTTGGAGAAATAAGGGTTTATCCCAGATTTTGGAGGAAAAACATAGATAGCAGGGTTATGGGAGCGTAAGTGGAGTGAAGGAGAAGGAGAAAGATGACTGGTGCAGGTCCTCTTTTGAGTATGAACAATATGACCAGGCTTATATAGGCTTTTCAAAAGACCATAGTTATAGTAGAGCTAACATATCCATATTAGGAAAGGTCATTAAAATATAGTTCACAGAAGATATGTTGCTCAAAAAAGTTATCATTCTAAAAAGCTTCCAAGAAACCTTGAACTTCCCTTGTATGTGATGAGCCCCATAAATAGGTAATTATATGGGCTCATTCTACCTCTTATTTCAACTTAATCCACCATTCTCATTAGTTTATTGCATGTTTTTGAATATATTTATGCTAATAGAGTGAATTGGGTTAGTCATTTTTTCATGTAGTCTAATATGTCCCTTATGCATAGTTTTTGGTCAATTTTGGACAAATTCAAGGGATTTATGAGCAAATGACAGCCAAAACTCGAGGAAAATAGGGAAAAGGACTTGTAGGTGGGGTATCTCTTTCATTTATGACCCCTTTCCTTGAATCCTCGATCAGCAAGTCAGAGCACAAAGGTCCACATTGATGATTCGAAGGGGCAGTCAAGCAAGTAAAGTAGGACTATTATTTATCTCCAGTTCTAGGAAGATGAGTTCCTTCATTTTAGGAGGACCATTGGAGGACTCCATTTGTATAAATAAGGAGGCTTACAGCCTCAGTAGGTTAGCCAGTTATTAGAATATTTTTGCACTTTTGTGCAGCATTGTGTTTAGCTCATTTTCGAGTTCCTTTTTTAGAACAGTTTATGTAATGTAACTGCTATTTTTGATAATGAAGATGAAATAGTTCTTGAGCCAGCACTGATCCCTTTCAAAGGGATGAATCTCTTGGGTTAGGGCCCAACCCAAGCTACCCACCACCTCCTATTGTGTACTTATATGTTTTTGCTTCAGTTCATGAGTTAATTCATGTTGCATGGATTCATTTTACTTTGTTAGATTAGGTTGCTTTTGATGGTTAGTATAGTTGTTCTTGTTTCAGTTTCTCAAGTAGGTTACTACAGTGATATAATAAGATTCAAAAAGGCCAACAATAGGCCTTGATCCCCTTTCTCCCTTCCTGGGACTATGATTTGAGGTCAAGGCACTTCTGCTGCCACCAAAAACATAGTTTTTGATATTAATTCAGATTCAATTGCACATATCATTTCCTGTTCTTTTACCATATATCTCTCTGTATGCTTTTCTATTCATAGGTTACTGTTCAACATTTTCCATTTGTAGGTTAGAAATTAGGTTAAGCTAGACAAATTTTTGTTTTCATGGTATAGTTATTTCTTTCTTTGGTCAATTTTGATAAGTAGATGTGTAGATATCTTGCAGAACACCTCAGCTCACCACACATCCATAGAATAGCTAGCACCAGCTCACTTCTCATAGATTTCCTGGCACATTTGCAACATTTTTCCAATCTGGCCTTATTTCTATGTTTTTTGCATAAAGTTTCCTTCTTTCCATTCGAACAAATCCAACCATCACGTTCTTCCCCGATCTTCCCTGACAAGTTCTAGACACCTCAACCCCTTCATATAGACTTTAGTTCCCCTTTCCCATCATTTTGTCCACCTTCAAAACTCCAAAAATAGCTCTCGGCCTCCTCCTATAGATCCTCCTATAGATCCCCTACAACCTCCTGTAGAATTTCCTGTGAGTGATTTTTCGATGTCCGGTCGCTATGGAAGTCTTCAGAATGATACTAGGGGCTTCTTAGGACCTCTCCACACCTTCCTCACCCTTTGTAAAAGCCAACTTTATCTTCCTTTGCCACCAAACCTCTGCACAATCGCAACCAGATAAATCACAAGCATAATAATTCCACATAAAAACACTCATAAGCACAAAAAGATGTTTTCTTCTCATTTCTTTTTAGAAGTAGCTTGAATAAATTCAATTTACCTTTTCAGTAGTCAAAGGCACTCATTTCATCAGTTTTCATCTCTTTTCTTGCAAAAGTATGGTTAATAGGTAAATTAGGGTTTGCTAGGGTTTGCGTTACATTTTAATTTTCCTTCTCTTTCTGCAAATAGAATAGCCCCTGTAGAGTTAGTTTTCTTTCATCATAGTTGAATCTTCTTCTGAGAACTCATAGAAGTTGGTTTAAGATCCTAGAAAACTTGTGCCAGTTGATCAAGTGACAGCCTACAATAAGAGATGGTACTTATGCATACAGCACAGTCGCTTCCAAGTTTGTTACGAACTACCAGGTTGATAAATGTAAACAAGGAAGCCCCAGGAGTTGCAGCATTATTGCTGCAATACTGGAGCTCACCATTCCTTTTGGCACCATTACCGGGGAAGTGTCAGAGTATTTTGTGATCATTGTTTTTCTTCTATTTTCTACTGCAGCATTCTGCTAAGTAGTTTATTTCAGCAAAAGTAGAGTAATTATTTCATTTCAATTCTGCAATTTCAATTTTGCAATTTCAATTCTGCAAAAGTTGATTAGGCATTTACTGCTTTGATTTGAATTCTACAATTTAATTTCAACAAATGTAGATTACGCATTTCATGCTTTCATTTCAATTCTACAATTTCCATTTCAGCAAGAGTAGATTAGTCATTTCCTGCTTTCATTTCAATTCTACAATTTCCATTCCAGCAAAGTATATTAGTCATTTCCTTGCTTCCATTTCAATTATACAATTTCATTTCAGTAAGATTCATTTCAGTTAGTTTCAATTTGTTGTTTAATACATTTCAGTTTTGCACATACAAGAAGAAAAAAAAAACAAAAATCACCCAAAAAGAGATTTCATTTCATGCCTCATAGGAACAGAGACAATTCAGGAAAATTCCTACCCAACACCCCCACCACATCACTAAGTCACCCTTCTCTCT
Organism: Pinus taeda; assembly: GCA_000404065.3. Taxonomy (NCBI): domain Eukaryota; kingdom Viridiplantae; phylum Streptophyta; class Pinopsida; order Pinales; family Pinaceae; genus Pinus; species Pinus taeda. The sequence continues at coordinate 77,500 of APFE031177209.1, forward strand.
TCTTTGGTGGCAGTGATCCAGAAGAGCCTATAGATGAACGAGAGATATAGAAAATCCTATAGCAGAAGAAGAGCAAGAAACATTCCTCGTGAGACCATGGATGAAAACAAAAACGTTAGAGGAAATGGGGAAAGAATAGAGGGTACCTTTCCTATCCGAGAGACCAACGGTGACACTAAAATGAAAAACATAAGTCCTTCAGCCTTACCCCACTTCCATGGATTGACTACCAAAGATCCTGATACCTTCTTGTTTGAATTTTTTGTTCTCTGTCAAACCTATGGCTATGCAGAAAATGAGCAGAAGTTGAAACTGTTTACTTCTACCCTCAAGGATGCAACATTGCACCAGTTCATGGGATTACGTAGAAACAACATCACAACTTGGGCTCAGATGCAACAAGCCTTTAACAAAAAATACTGATACTACTGTAGATCAAAGGATACCAAGGAAGAAATATTCTGAATGACCATGGGAAGTGATGAATCCTTAGAAGACTATGCAGAGAGATTTCCGCTAAATCATAAAAGGGTTAGGTGCACACTTGACCCTGAATCTATGAAGTTGGTCCTGCTCATAGGAGTCCCTGAAGACCTTCTAGATACCCTCCATTTTCTAGCTGGGGGAAACATCTACCAACTACCTTATGATGACATAAAGACTTTGTTTAGAAACCATTCTAGGGCAGTCAAAAAGAGAGGTAGGGGAAGTCAACCTTTAGTCAGTACATCCTTATCTAGTTCATCTCTTAGAAGTGAATTTGAGAATCGGCTAGAAGATTTCAAGAGCGAGATGAGGCAGACTCTTTCCACGCAAAGGGATACCTTGCATATGAAAAGGAACAAGAGGAAGCCAAGAAGGCTTTGGCCATCTTTTGTCCTAGGTGCACTAGAAGGCATTCTAGGAGTGAATGTCCATTGAACTCTATAGAAGTGTGTTCAGTGTGTGAAGAAGACTATTCTATGAATTAGTTCCCTTCCTTTCCTAGACTTAAAGCTACATGTCAAGGGGCCGAAGGAGCCACTGAACCACTTTATTTCATGAACCAAAGGAGGACACATGGGCCCGGACCTTACCAGCAGGGAATGCAAGGGACATCCTAGCCCTATTACAACCCCAATCAAGCCACTTCCATGCCTTCTTGTGGTCCCTCGGCTCATCCTTCCTGATCCACACCCCCTCCTTGGTCATATCTATATCAATACCATGCTCAACCAGTTGCTCATTCGTTTCACTCTTATGCTCAGCTACAAACTTAGTGGAGTGAACCTCATCAAGGGTGGAGGCCCCAGTACAACTCTCCTCCCACTCTTTTGCCTCCACCACCTGCTCAAGCACAACCATTGCCTCCTGCTCCACCAAGGCAACCTCAAATACCTACTCAACTGAACCCGAACCCAAATAACAGACAGGCCTAGCAGGTATATAGTGCAGAAACATCATGCCCGACCTATGTTGTGGAGATTCAGGAGATTAACCTACGATCTGGGAAGAATCTCCCAGATAACCAACCTCCCCCTAAGGAGGATGAGGAAGAAAAACAGGAAAGTGAACCAAAAGTCATTCCACCTTTTCCTGACCGATTAACTGGAACCACACAACTGACCCCAAAAGAAACTAAACTTCTAGGAGAATTAAAGCAGTTATGTGTAAATATACCATTTCTCCAAGCCATAAAGGATATGCCTATATACAAGAGGATGGTCAAGGAGAAGTGCTTTAGGCACCCAGGCAGGCACATGAGAGATGCTCCAACTATCAATGTCATAGGACGGTTGTCCGACCTGATGTTGGGGTAGGTGATCTGTCCAAAATATCTAGACCCTAGAAGTCCTGTGGTCGATGTCCACATCAATGGAACCATAATCCCCCATACCCTCATTGATCTAGGTGCTTCCATTAATGTGATAACCAAGGAAACTATGCTCAATCTCAACCTTCAGGGCTCCCTGAGAAAGACCACAACAATACTGCAGTTAGCAGACTAGTCCATCGTGACCCATGAAGGGATTGTGGAAGATCTAATGGTCTCCATCGATTCTAGGGTGTACCCTACTGATTTTGTGGTTCTCCAACCAAAGGAAAAGCTCACTGGGTATCCTCTCATCCTGGGAAGACCTTGGTTGGCTACGTCAAATGCCTACATTAGTTGTCGAGCTGCGAACATGACAATCAAGAATGGGCATATGTCGAAGTAGCTAGTTCTATATCCTCTTGCCCAACCTTTGTTAGGACATGATTTACCTCTCTGGTTGGGGGAGGAAGATGAGGATGAAGTCTATTTCACACTATTGTGTGGAGTAGAAGCTACCATGGGGGACCCACAAACTGAGGATTATCTTATTTAAGACTTGATTAAGAATCCACCACCGAGTGTGTTGCCATTAGAAGAGTTGGTGGAAGAAACCCAAGCCAATCCTTTAGTTGATCTCTGTGTGGCTGATCCGACCTCTCTCCGAGTTAAGAATGTGGAACTTGGCCTAGAAAGAACCTTGAAGATCAACTCATCCCTATCCACCTCTCAAGAGAAAGAACTATGTAGCTTATTGAAAAACCACTTGGATGCTTTTGCTTGGAGCTATTAGGAGATGAAGGGAGTCCACCATTCATTTTGCACTCATCACATTTGCATTAGGGAAGATTGCAAACTAGTCAGGCAACCTCAAAGGAGGATGAATCCAGCCCTTAAGAACATTGTCAAAGAAGAACTGCAAAAGTTACTAAATGCTAGATTCATCTACCCCATCTCTGACAGCGAATGGGTCTCTCCTTTGGTGCTAGTGCCAAAAGAAAAATGGGAAGTGGAGAATCTGCATCGATTATCGAGAACTAAATAAGGCCACCAAGAAGGACCATTTTTTTTTCCTTTCATAGATCAACTGTTAGATGGCCTGGTGGGGAAGAAGTTCTTCTCCTTTTGAGATGGGTTTAGCGGGTGCAACAAAATCCAAATCAGCCTGGAAGACCAAGGTAGGACCACTTTCACTTGTCCTTGGGGTACTTTTGCGTACTAGGTCCTTCCTTTTGGGTTGTGCAATGCTCCTGCCACTTTCCAAAGAGCATTACTGAGTATATTTGCTAAACTAGTTCATGATTCAGTGGAAATCTGTATGGATGACTTTACCCCTTATGGTTCTAACTTCTAGGAAGCTTTGACTAACTTGGGAAAAGTTTTAGACAAGTGCATTGAAATGAACCTATCCCTCAGTCCTGAAAAATGAAAACTCTTGATGATTGAAGGGACCGTGCTAGGTCATACAATTTCTCAGCAAGGATTACAAGTGGATCCCAACAAAATTGCCATCATCCAAAGGGTCCCACCTCCTCAAAAGGTAAAACATGTTCAGAGTTTCCTAGGCTTAGTAGGGTATTATAGAAGATTCATTAATGCTTTTAGTAAGCTAGCCTCTCCATTGTTTGGTATTTTGGGGAAAGATGCTGAGTTCATATGGACTAACAACTGTCAAGAGGCTCTCGATACCTTGAAAAGTAAACTAGTGACTACGCCAATTTTGAGAGGTCCAAACTGGGCCCTACCTTTCCACACTCATATAGATGCCTCGAACAAAGTGATATGAGCACCCTTAGGGAAACTTGATGAGAAGCTACCTTATGCCATATATTTTATAAGTAAAAACCTGTCCAAGACAGAATTAAACTACACTATAGCTGAAAAGGAACTCCTAGCTGTAGTCCATTCCCTAAATAAGTTTAGAGACTACATCACTAGATATCAAACATTCATACACACTGATCATGCTGCAATTAGGTATTTAATGAACAAACCAGATGTAAATGCTCGTATTATTAGATGGTTACTTTTATTACAACAATTTGATTTCACCATTCTTGATAAGCCAGGTAAGGAAAATGTTGTTGTTGATTTTCTATATAGTCTAGATCTGCCTATAGGTGAAGAAGGAATGGTGGATGATCAAATGCCAGATGAACATCTATTTTCTATCTCAGTACTCTCTCCATGGTTTGTTGATATAGCAAATTACTTGGTTTCAACACAGTTTCCGCCACACCTGTCCTCAAAAGAGAAGAACAAGATCGTGAGGAAAAGTGCTCCATTCACCTGGATTGGGGGAAATCTCTTCAAACTTGGCCCAGATCAGATTTTGAGGCAATGGGTCAGGGAGAGGGAAGTTTTTAACATTCTCCTAACATGTCATGATGGGCCCTGTGGGGCCCATTTTGTAGTAAAGAGGACTGCCTTCAAAATTCTGCAAGTAGTTTACTATTGGCCCACTCTTCATCAAGATGTCAGGAGATATATCTGCCAATGTGACCGATGTCAAACGATGGAGAAACGTATTCCAAGGGATGAGATGCTCCTATGACCTCAAGTGACTTTCGAGCCATTTGAGAAGTGGGGAATTGACTTTGTGGGTCCTATCAACCCTCCTTCAAAACAAAAATCTTACATCATAGTGTGCATTGATTACCTCAAAAAATGGGCAGAAACAAAGGTGATCAAGGCAGCAACAGAAGAAAAAGTAGTTGAGTGTTTGAGAGAGAATATCTTCTACAAGTTTGGCTATCCAAGAGAATTAATCACAGATCAAGGTAGTTAGTTTACCTCCAATCTTATTAAAGACTTGCTCACACATCACAAAATTAAGCACATAACTTCCACCCCTTATCATCTACAAGAAAATGGACAGGTGGAAGTTGCTCACAGAGCTTTGGAAGGAACTTTGACCAAGGTAGTGAGCAACAATAGAAAATATTGGGAAGATCAATTGGTTGAGGCCACATAGGCCTATAACACCACCTGGAAAACCACCGTAGGGTTCACACCCTATGAGGTAGTCTACAGGAAGAAGGCTTTGCTGTCAATAGAATTTGAATATAACACACTAAGGATGGTAGCTCAGCTAGACCTATATCTCAGCCATGCAAAAAAGGAAAGGTTACTTCAGCTAAATGGATTGGATGAACAGAGATTGCATGCCTTTCTCCACTTAGAGGTAGTCCAATATCAAAGGAAAATATGGCATGATAGACACCTCAAAGGAAAACAATTCCAGGAAGGAGATTGGGCACTACTGTATGATTCAAGATATAAAGATTTCAAGGAAAATTGTGGACAAGATGGCTGGGACCATACACAGTAGAAAAGTACAATAACAATGGTTGAGTTTTGATCTGAACCATCTATGAAGATGCCATCCCCCTGCTCGTCAATGGGCATAGGTTGAAGATCTATAGGAAGCCCCTCTCCAAGAAAGAATTATTGAGAATCTGAGTAAAACAGTGTTGGTAGTGGAGTAGGTCTCTGCTTGCCTCCACTCCACCCACACCCTAAACTCAAAAAAAAAAACAAAAGAAAAAGAGAATAAAAGATCCCTTGGTGAAAACCTCCTAGAGGTGCCCACGGCAGGTAGTGAGGGTGAAAACCTCCTGTCATGGTTTAGTTCTGATCCGAACCATCAATGAAGAAGCCATTCCCATGCTCGTCAATGGGTATAGGTTGAAAATATACAGGAAGCCCCTCTCCAAGCAAGAATTCATTGAGAATTTGAGTAAAATGGTGTTAGTAGTGGAGCAGGTCTCTACCTCCACTCCACCCACACCCTAAACAAAAAAAAAGAGAATAAAAGTTCCCTAGGTGAAAACCTCTTGGAGGTTCCCAGGGCAGGTAGTGAGGGTGAAAACCTCTTGTAGGCACCCCAACTGTCTCATAAAAAAAAAAAAAAAAGAGAGAAAAAAAGAAAGAACAAAAAAAAGAAAAAGGAAAGAAAAAACTAACTTCTTTTGAATGCATTGCATATTGCATGAGGGTCACAGAAAAAGAGGACATGGCTAGGCTAAATACACCCCTGATAGATCATTTCTCCATCACCATTGTCTTTTCCCAAGCCCCGGTCTCACTTGTTCTGGAAATTATGTGTCCTACAGGAAGCTCTGTGCATTCTATAGGCGGCTCCTGTAGAAACCACATACAGCTTGAAATTAAGTTCAGAAAAGAATCAAAGGGCTAGAAATTTGTCCAAAAGACCTATGGACCTCCCTACCACCATTCCTCCCCTCAACTCTCCATTTCATACCTGCACCACTAAATTTCCACTCGCTTCTTTCTTCCCTGCACAAAAAGCACATAAATTCTATTTCTTTTGTTTTCTTTTTTTTTAACGATGAAGAATAAAACAACAACATCCTTAACTTGTTTCTTACCTAGTGCATACTAGCTATTTTCTATTTCCTTCAAAACCTTCCTCAGCTATCTCTCCAGTCCTTGCTCAAACCTCAACCAAAAATTTTGGAGGGAGAAGCAGTTACAAGAAATCCTGCAGGATTCTTGTAAGAGTTAATCCCCTTGAAAAAACAAGCTCTAGAGGCAGGATCAATGCAGCCATAGGTCTATACAACGTGCAAGGAGCCATTCTTGATTAGGAGATCACCAGCATGAGGTAGCCAAGTCACCAATTCTGAAGCAACGAATGCTAATAGCAGCAACAATCCATGAACAAAGTGCCAAAGTCTGAGCATGCAAAGCACTGTAGCGACTAACATGTAAGTAACTAAACCCATTCCTCTATTTCATGAATATGATTAAGAAACTACATGAACCATTGAGATGGTCGTGAGTAAACGAAATAGGTGGCCATCTAAATGGCCACCCTCATCCAGTTCAAACAAGCTTCGTCCAATTCAAACAACGTTCAGTGGGTGCAACCGGCACGTGTGTTTAGTCAACTCAGGAAGAAAAACTCAAAACAGGTACTGGTGGCAGCGTATAATCTGAATGATGGAAGTTATTGCGGGCAGGTGGCATGAAGTATCATAATGGCACTAGATTAGGGACCAACGGTCCGGATGAGATTAATGTACCCTTCTTGCCACCTCACCTCGTCACCGTAGAACACGCCATAAGCTTAAGTACGTTAGAGTCGACACATTCACCAACTTTGTTTCATTTGCATCATCTTGCTCTCAACTGCAACAACTTACCTACCACCTTTAGAACCTCGAAACAGTGTATCTCTATTAGTTTCGAAACCCTCCCTCTTATCGAGCTCTACAAGAGAATTATCACACTCTACAGGAGCAAAAACACAGCCTACAGGAGCCTTTCTACAGGAAGGCCAGTGAGCAGCTCTCTAGAGGGAAAATTCGGGATTTTATGCCAAATTCAAGCTTGAAAAGGGTAGGATTAGAAAACCCACTCTACATGTTATATATCTACAAAAGGTGGTGGGATTTGAAATGAAGTATTGAGTTGAAAAGAAAAAAGTGAGAACAGAAGTCTGCCTATGTTTTTTGAATATATAGAGTCTCTCCATTTTACTCTCTACATTGAAAGTCTATCTCTTTGTCCTACATGGTATTCTCTTGTATGAAGAAGTGATGCAACCATAGGAATTTAAGCCTATAAAACATTAAATTTGCATTGGGTGGTCGACTTACTTTGTGAAAAGGGAAAAACATTGTCTAGTATACTCTTTGTTTTAAAAAAGAAAACATATTGTTCCCTCAAATAGACCGAGAAGTCAATTAAGTTTGAGAACAGGGTTTGAAGGGAAGGAAAATTGCAAATTTATTTTGTTACAAAAGAAGAACATGAAAAATTCCCTCTCTAGTTCCAAAAAGAAAAAAAACCTCAACTATTCCTCTATTTTCGGGTTTGAAAATTTGTTGCCTTACTCCTCACTTGAGAATTTCTAGAAATAACTGAACATCATGATAGGGGGTTTTATGAGAAAGGAGCCTCCGAATTTCACCAAATTGCATGAACAACCAGAAGTGGTAGCCCTCTTTACCAGGGCAAATTGGAGTTTTTCTTTGAGAAATTTCATGGGTATGATGAGGAAGTTACAGAGGAATTTTTATTGTCTTTACAACCCCACTGAAAAACCCATGCTACAATCAGTTTTAGGGGTCTAACCATAGAACTTACACCAGATTTCATCAGCAAAATTACAAGTCTTCCACTTGGGCTCCCCTAGAGCAAACAAGAAAAACCACTAGGATAGGTTTCTAAAAAAGCCTTTTTCCAGCCTGATGAACATCATGTGGAGGATAAGAATGGGATCAAAAGGACAAGTATACCTTATCCATGGGGTGAGGTTAACTATCAGATCATGAAGTATATCTCCTGTGAAGGAAGATACAACATCATTTATGGTTATCATTTCAGACTGTTACATGACCTAAGATATGGCATGGACCTGTCTGCATCTAGAAAACTCAGTCTTCCATATTTTCTCCTTCAATCCTTGATAGAGTGTAGCACCAAATTGAATGCATGGGTTCCAGACTAGCTGACTCACCATGGGCTCATTAAATTGGTGGTGGTGGATGCCCTCCACAAATACACAATCCCTAGAGCGTGGGATATTTTCAGGAAGATGACTAAAGAAAATGACATAAAAACTCTCACTGATGACCTTAGTCCATCTGGAAGTGAAGAGGAGGAACAGAAAGAGGAACCTAAGAAGGAAATCCATGAAGAAGCACATAATATTCAATTGGAAGAAGAAAAACAAGAAAAACATAGAGGAGAGGAGAAACATGACACCACCACAGTTGAACCTAAAGCAGAGAAGAAAGTAGCATCAAAAGTAGAAAAATGGAAAACCACGAGAAAGAAAAGGAAGAGGACCAAAACTGAAAAGAAGAAGCCGAAGACAGCTCAGAAAAATGCTACCATAGGAAAGAAAAAAACTTAGCAAGCAGAGGAGAAAACAACACCAGAGACAACAGAAACAGGAAAAATAACAGATGAAGAAGAAGAGAAACAACAAGAAGAAGTGCCTTTTGAGACACTAGAAAGAGAAGCAATGGCTGTTCTTGCTACACTTAGTACTCCAGCCAAGCAAAAAGGGAAAAGAAAAAGAAAACCATCTATGTACTTCAAAGCTCGAAAGAGCACCAGAATCAAGATGGGGAAGCCTTAGCCACCTTTAAAGGAACCCATCATCATTGAGGATGTACCTACTAACAAAGGAGGAATCTCCCTCAAAAATCTCCATCACTTACGAGAGAGGAAGTCCTAAGAACTCTACCTACAAAGAAAGGATCAAATTAATGGATTCTAAAGTAGTCCTCTAGGAGGCAGAGACCTCTCTACAAGAGACATTGGCAAAGATCAAAGAAATAAAAAAACTTGAAAAGAAGGCAAAAGAATAGACCTAAAAGGAAGATAAGGAAAAAGAGATACCAGAGCCTGGACCTCACCCTAACTTAGGCTCCTACTACAACCTTTTGGAAGGTGAGAAGATCATCCCACAAAAGTTTGCAGTGCCTCTTTTCTTCGAGCTGGAAAAGGAAAGAGTCAGGACTCATATATGGATGCATATTGCAAAATCAAAAAGGGTAGAAGACATTGGGCACATGGAAAACAAGTTGAGAGAGATGGGCGAAGAATTGAGCATGGTCCAGCATACAGAAAGCATCAGAAGAGCTCAATTGGAGGAAGAAAATGAAATGTTGAAAAAGTAGCTATAAGAAAGGGAACCTCAAGGAGGAAATGAGCTGTCAATCTTAAAAGGACAGCAACCAAAAGACGAACCCTAGGCAGACAGTGAGGCAGAAAATAGACAACGACAAGAAGAGGAACCCCAAATAGATAATGAGACATTGATGAAGGAAGAATATGAAAAATAATCCCACGCAGAAAATAAACTATGGATTTTGAAACGACAGCTACAAGAAAAGGAAGCCTAGTTAGCCTACATGGCCAGCTGGGTAATAGAAGCATTACAGTGCAGCCAGCCAACAAAATCATATGCACTATATCTCAAAGATCAGTGGCTCGAATTTTAGATTAATACACTAGCCGAAAGTGGCACAATACCTTTTTAGGATTATGACCAATTTATGCATTTATGTGGTCATAGTTTAGCTGAGGATAAAGCAAAGCTAGAAAAATTTTACTTGCACAACATGGCATTTACTGACATGAACTTGTGGGATCCAAATGCTGCATTAGGAGACTTGCAGCTGATGACTATGGCATCTGAATGAGCCATGAAGAGAAAAGGGCAGTAGAAATCTAGAAAATGATGGAAAAAGAGCTAAGTGGACCCCTGATGATTAGAGTAGAACCAGCAGAACCCTTAGCTCTCATTTATGCCCACCAACACCTTGTAGCTAATCCTCAAGTTGTCCCCAACTATGTTGACAAGCAAGCCCAAGCTATTGCTCATTTCAAGGATATGGAGAGATTGTTTGGAGATGACTCCATTCATGCATACATGGAAAGGTGTAGTACATTGCCACACAATCTAAGGATCAGGGAGTATCACTTCCCAAACAGGATGAGGGAAGCCATAAGGAGAGTGCCCCAATATAAGCACTCAATGCAAAGCTTGAAGGCAAATTGGATTGGCCTTAAATTCAGTCCTCCACTGCTGCTAGGACTGCTGGAAGGCGTAAAGGAGGAGAAAGAACAGAAACAATGGGAAGAAGTGGATAGGAAAGTAGGTTTCCATGATAAACAAGAAGACATCACATCAGAGGCTTGGGATGTCAGGGAATATATCATAGCCATCAAGGATGGAGAGTTAAATTAGTTGCTCAGAGGATGAGCAACCCATTCAACAGGGGGGTGATGATGAGCCCCAGAAATGGGTAATTATATGGGCTCACTCTGCCTCTTATTTTGACTTAGTCCACCATTCTCATTACTTTATTTCATGTTTTTGAATATATTTATGCTAATAGAGTGAATTGGGTTAGTCATTTTATGATGTAGTCTAATATGTGTCTTGTGCAAATTTTTTGGTCAATTTTGGACAAAGTCAAGGGATTTATGACCAAATGGCAGCCAAAACTTGAGGAAAACAGGGAAGAGGACTTGTAGGGGGGTGTCTCCTTCATTTATGACCCCTTTCCTTGAATCCTCCATTAGCAACTCGGAGCACAAAGGTCCACATTGATGATTCCAAGGGGCAGCCGAGCAAGTAAAGTAGGGTTGTTGTTTATCTCCAATTCTAGGAAGTTGAGTTCCTTGATTTTAGGATGAATGTTGGAGGACTCCATTTGTATAAATAAGAAGGATTAGAGCCTTAGTAGATTAGCTAGTTATTAGTATATTTTCGCACTTTTGTGCAGCATTGTGTTCATCTGATTTTCGAGTTCCTTTTTTAGAACAATTTATGTAATGTAACTGTTATTTTTGATAATAAAGATGAAACAGTTTTTGAGCCAACACTGATCTCGTTCAGAGGGCTGAAGCTCTTGGGTTCGAGCCCAACCCAAGCTGCCCAACACCTCCTACTATATACTTATATGTTTTTTCTTCAGATCATGAGTTAATTTCTATTGCATAGATTCATTTTACTTTGTTAGATTAGGTTGTTTTTGATGGTTAGTATAGTTGTTCTTGTTTCAGTTGCTCAAGCAAGTTACTACAGTGACAAAATAAGATTAAAAAAGGCCAACAACAGACCCTAATCCCCTTTCTCCCTTCCTGGGACTACGACTTGAGGTCAAGGCACTTCTGATGCCACCAAAACCACAATTTTTCTCTTCCATGCAACTGCTAGTGTGATAACTTGATTTGGAAAGATTGATATTAATTTAGATTCAGTTGTTCATATAATTTCCTATTCTTTTACTATAGATCTCTCTACATTCTTTTCTATTCATAAGTTATTGTTCAACATTTTCCGTTTGTGGGTCAGAAATTAGGTCAAGCTAGACAAAGTTATGTTTTCATGGTATAGTTAGTTCTTTCTTTGGTCAGTTTTGATAAGTAGATGTGTAGATCTCTTGGAGGACACCTAAACTCACCACACATCCATATAATAGTAAGAACCAACTCACTTCTCATAGATTTCCCAGCTCATTCGCAACATTTTGCCAATCTACCCTAATTTCTTCGTTTTTCCATAAAGCTGCTTTCTTGCCATTCGAACAAATCCAACCATCATGTTCGTCCCTGATCTTCCTTGACAAGTTCTAGACACCTCAACCCATTCATCTAGCCTTCAGTTTTCCTTTCCCATCATTGTTTCCACCTTCAAAACTCCAAAAATAGCTGTCGACCTCCTCCTCTAGATCCTCCTGTAGATCCCCTACAACCTCCTTTAGAATTTCCTGTGAGTGATTTTTCAAAGTCCGATCACTATGGAAGTATTTAGAAGGATACTAGGGGCTTATTAGTAGTTTTCCACACCTTCCTCAACCTCTACAAAAGCCAAATCCATATTCCTTTGCCACCAAACCTTTGCACAATCGTAACCAAATAAATCAGAAGCATAATAATTCCACATAAAAACACCCAAAAGCACAAAAATATGTCTTCTTCTCATTTCTTTTCAGAAGTAGCTTGAATAAATGCAATTTACCTTTTCAGTAGTCAATGTCACTCATTTCATCAGTTTTCATCTCTTTTCTTGCAAAAGTAGGGTTAATAGGTAAATTAGGGTTTCCTAGAGTTTGCTAGGGTTTACGTTACGTTTCAGTTTTCCTTCTCTTTCTGCAAATAGAATAGCCCTTGTAGAGCTAGTTTTCTTTCATCACAGTTAAAGCTTCTTCTGAGAACTCATACAAGTTGGCTTAAGCTCCTAGCGAACTTGCGCCAACTGATCAAGTGACAGCCTATAGTAAGAGCTGGTACTTGTGCTTACAGCACTGTCACTTCCAAGTTTGTTACGAAATATCGGATTGATAAAAGTAAAGAAGGAAGCCCCAAGAGTTGCAACATTATTGTTGCAATACTGGTGCTCACTAGTATGATATGGTTGTTTTTCCTTGAGGGCTATAAAATGGAAGATAATGTGTTTATATTTCATGTACAAAGGATAAGATGGAGAAGGGAGATGATATCTTAGTAAAACATAAATAAGCTTATACATAAACTCCTCTTGTCATAATAGTTTCACCTCCTCTTGTAGTTACTTTACTTGTATCATTTCCTTCTTCCTCTCGCTTTGATTTCTTACAAAATCGTGAAACCTTAAGCTTCCAACCCAAACCTTCTTAAGCTTTCTGGCTATTCCCTGATGTTGTTTTGGAAAAAAAACTTCATCTTTAGGGAAGACTACTAACTTTTTCGATTTTTATAATGCCCCAAGGAAATTTTTTTTTATCAATACTTCTTTAAGATTAAGGTGGGGTTTTTTATGTTGTTACTACTTCAAACTCAATGATCTATTTTTTATGATGTTTCTCCTCCTACTGCACTATCTCATTTGTTGGTTTGTTTTTAACAATAACATCATTGATAAGTTATTGTGGAGAAACACCCAAATTAATTTCAATTGTCTTTGTTTCAGCTATAGGTTCTTGTGTAACAACAACATTAAAAACATGTTCTTCTCAAGTAGCAGACTATTTTTTTTCAACTTTATTCTTGTGTAACAACAATGTCATCAATAGGTTCTTTTGGAGAAAAAGGTCAAAATTATTCATTTTTTTTTGCCATTCGATCTCCCACTTAGAGAGTAATTGATTCTACCATCTGAGCTTCCTCAAAATCTTGTTTACATCCCTGACACAAATTTATGGTTGTTTCAGTGAGTAAATCATTCTTGTTTCTTATACTAACATATCTAACCCATTTGCTTCCTTAAACTAGAAATGCTCCTTAATCAAAGCAAGATGTTTCCTTAAGTATTCATTTTATTTTTTCAATATTTTAATTTGATGAAAGAGGGTCAACTTCAGTGTTAGATGGTAGAGGGGAATCCTCTTGTTCCACTACTCATTCTTCTTCCTTACCTTGACCATTGGTTTCTTTATTGTGTTCCAGTGTAACAGGCAGGGCTACATGTATGAAAACACCTTTCTTTACATGATTTTCATATTTTCTCTTATCATGTTGTTCCATAGGCTTCCATGGGTTAACATGAATAGTGCATTTTTCAGATGTTGGGGTTAACTTTTGTGCAATATCTGTTGTCACCCTCCTCTTAGGATTCCTTCCACCAATCGACTTCTCCAATATTCTCTTTTTTATTTTCACTTGGCCTAAGGCATCCTTCATTTCCTCAGAAATCTTTCTTTCTTCTACTACTCCCTTAGGTATTGTTGCTTCAACAATTTCTAGTCTCTCTTCCACAATACGACATCCATGATATATATTCTCCAATGATCCACTAGACATCTACATGATCCTTTATTCATGGCCTTTTTCCTTTTGAGGATGTACCTATAATAATTTTTATAGAATTCTGTCTCTTAGGGTTTCAGTGGCTAGGTCTGAGAGATTCTTCCACCTTAAGGATATTAGATTTAATTGAATCTACCCTTTTTTAACCAAATTGAATATTTATCACACTTATGAGAGAGGACCGCGCACAGTCACATCTATTTTTTGAAATGATGATAGGTATAATGGAGGGTATAAGGGTGTAATAAAAAATGATGGTAATGATAATGGTGGTTACACGGTCCAATGATGCATACTATAAATAAATTATACATCAAGTAAATAAATAAATAAGTAATTATGATGAAATCATATTGTATCATTTAATAATATGATACTCCTCCCTCCACTTATTGTAACAATTTTCCTTAGCATTTGTGTACTAAAGTAATCTTGTCATCTCTTAAATCCAAATTCTATAAGGAAATGACACTTGAAAAACCTTGTCATTGGCTTACCATTATGGTGACATTGGGTTGTATAGGTCAAATGATGTTGTAAATATATCCCTGTGGCATATTTTCATGGCTCAAATTTTATTGGTATGTTGAGATGAAACACCCATTCCTGTGATAGTAGAACCAATGTATCTGCCTTGAGACTACAATGTTAACAATCAATAGGTCAAAAAGGTATTCAATTATGTTGGACACCTAACCCTCTAAGGGTTGGTGTGGAAGTTGAAAAGTCAAAGGAAGTCACAATGACCACTTGGAATATGAAACCAACTGTCACTCGACTTGTATAAATCAGTATAATTTTGAATAATGCATTCAAGGTTGATCTTTCATATATTCCATCTTCACCATTGTTCTATTTAACACATACCTGTAGCTAAAGAAAATTCATAAGGAGCTAAGCGTTGTGCAACTTAAAATTTGGGGTGCTAAGCATAGACATATTTCTCAAGTAGAAGAACTGAGCCACATTGAGTGTAGCATGCAACCACCATATTAACTTTCTCTCGTAATTTTTCTTCCTTCCAACAGTTCATTTTAGTTTGGTGGAATGGTACGTCGGTGAATTGGTTTGGTACATTGGTTTAGCTTGGACACTAGTTTCATATGCTAGTCTGTTGCATATGGATGTAGCCTCACGTGTTCATGCTATTCGATGCATTAGTTAAAGGATGGTTGTTGACTTGAGGGGCCCTGAACCAGGATTAGCGTTAATTAGCCAAACAAATCCCCACACTAATGGCCCTTTTAGCATCAGCCCACAGAGCGCGAACCGAAGTCTCACCCGAAGCAGTATGGGGGCATGTTGGAACCATGTTTCTACACCTTGAGATGGTTGTGATGCCATTTTATTCCCTCTATTCCTGCCGTCAAGCAGGTTTCTTTGCTTTAGGTCATGCGAGACGAGCCCTCTATTCCAGCCTTCAGTACCTCCACAAAAGGGTACCATCGCCCTTCACGCAACCCTAGTCGGTTTTTCAGGTACTTTCATGCTACTAAGGCGATGAGCTGTACAAATTCCATAATTAATCTAAGTGACTCGCTTAAATTATCAAACAGTCATAGTTAACACAACATGAACATCTAATCGTAAATGCTTTCAATTATTCAATGTAATTGAAGCCATTCATGCATCATATAAGAATAATAAAGGAAATTCATACATAAAGTATTAGATGCATTAATAGAAGAAAGACAAAGAAATTGTAGAATATCTCTCTTTATTAATATCTTCCAAATGTTTACACACTCTATCGACCCTACACACACAACTACAGGGGTCTGTGCACTTAGCTTCGAACTTCTACCCTAGGCCTCTACGCACTCAGCTGTAAAGCATCTACCTATGCTACAACCCAAGACTTAGACTTCTTACTTCAGAGCTATGACTCTCTTACATTATCATCATTCTATGTCCCTAAAAGTACTTAGAGCTTAGCTATTTTTATACAATCCCATGGTCCACGAACCATGTGTAGATCTCTTACCACCAAGTTTACTTTAGAAAACTAAGGGAAGAATAACCTTTATGACACAACACCTTCGTGCTCCATGACCACAAACTGCGGAGACTTTACTATTTTATTACAGAATTTAACTCAAACATTGGCTTGTAGCCCCAAAATTACCCTTGGGAAATCTCGCTCCCAACAGGAACCCAACACAAACATCGTGACTCACCCTCAAGTCACTCAATAGACGTGGAGAGCTTTGCGTAAAGCCCATCCAGCTCAACCCGTATGACCGCTACCTCAGCTGTGCACTGAGTTGTCACCTGCTTTGCATCTTCCACTGTCTTCTCAGTCACTGCTCCTGCATTATTAGCCTGAAGCTTTTGTTACATCACTTGCAGAGTCGCAAGCTTTCCTTCAAAATTTCCTATTAGTGCAGAAGCTTCCTCTAGCTAGGGCTTTAGTCATGCCTTCAACACTACTTCCTTGTGCAGCACTGCGTCCACCTGTTCCTTCAACTGCTTGGGCTCCTACAGCTTGGCTAGCCTCTGTGTTAGCACCATGATTTGTGTTGTGCCCTTATCTTCATCCTAGAGATGTTGTATCTATTGTGCTTTAATCTCCAGCCTTTATACATTTGGGTCCTCCTACAAGCTTATTAGGACCTCAAATGATTGCTCGAACAATTGCATTCTGTTTTCTACTGCACTTTCCACTGTCGTGATTGCCTCTGTGATAGCGGTCACCCACTGTTACTTTACTTCAGGCAGTGTCGAGGGTTGGGCCCTCAACTATAGCTCAGTGATTTGCATGTTAAACTCCAGATGAACCTGCACCATATCAGTCTTGGTGTCGCACACCCCTGTGGCCAAATTACGGATGCATACCTTGACTGGTTCTTCCTCCAGAATGGCCAACTGTAGGACCATTCTACATGCCTCCTCAATGACCTACATGATCTTCTTGCTTTAGTTAGTCACCTCGATCTTAGTGGCAATGGCATCATTTCTACATAGGGCCATCTATTCATTGTTGATCCGCTGTTCACTGATCACCTGGAGGGTGCGGTGCTCTAGGACCCTCATTTCTGTAATTACTCCATCCTGCAAAAGGTGGAGTGCTTCGCATGAAAGCACTTCTAGGTTTAGCCTAACTCCCTTCAAGGTAATGACATTGATCTTGTCAGCCTCATTATCTGTGGTTAGTACTCCATCTGGAAGCATTGTCGCACTAGAAGCCTTTGTGCGTAGCATATCAACAGCCTCTGAAGTGTTGATAGCCAAGCTGGTAGACACCATACTAGTTTGCGATATGCGAGTCTGCAACTCCTACAACTCAGTCTGGATAGCCCCCAGCATGATTTTCTACTGTTGTTCAAATTTTTGTAGCACCTTCGTGGTCACATCTCTGATTGTGTCACTGATATCATGTAAGTTTCCCTCTGTCAATGTGATAGGGTCGAGCGAGGTCTTCGTTGCCTTGGATTTCTTTCTGGACCCTCCCTTTTCAAGCTCTCTTGGGCGCTTAATGCGGGCAGACATCTCCTAAGGGTCTGCATCATATTGTTATGTTTCTTCCTCTTCTATCTCAAGCAAAGGCAACTACGCACCTTGGCCAGAGCGACTCTCTATTCCACCTGTCTCTTTGCCCAAGCCTTTTCAGTGGCCTCCTTTTTTCTCTTCTCGACCAGTTGCGCCATCTTCAGCTAGGCCTCCTCCTTCTTCTTTTGTGTAGCAGACTTGCTTCCACCCACCACCAAGTCCATGGTAGTGTGCCACTCCGCTGGCCATTAATCAAGCACCACACCAATGGCATCATCTGTGGCCAAATATGGTAGGTCATACCACTTTTGCGTAGGGTCCTTCTGTGCCCCGATTGATACTCGATGGCAGTCAGCTTTAAACTCAGCATAGCTCTGCAGATTAGTGTACACCATGGACAAAAATTGTGGCTTGTGATTAATATCCATCCTGATATTCATTTCCATTCAGATCCAGAAGATCTTGCTATCCCAAACTCACTATGCATCCTTGGTCACCCACAGCGAAGCGTACTTTGCTGCTTCAGGGAGGTCTAGCGTGACAGAAGGGAGCTGGTTGTCATCTGGTAGCTCCCACGCTATCAACACAATTGATAGCAAGAGCCATGTGTAGTGGAATGTCTTGCCTTGCTCTCGTGCTTTATGGAAGTTCGCCAGGAACTCTCCACCAAGGTAGTCCGAGCAATTAAAGTGGGCTCCTTCCATGCACTGATCTATGAGCACAACGACAGGTGCCAACACCTCATCGATGTGGCACTTCTGCATCACCTTCCCTACAAGGATCTGCGTTGCTACCTTCAGAGCGGGGTCACATATGCTAGAGATAGTGTACCCGCGTAACTTCTTCACCAACTTGAATTTTTCCTTCATTGACTTTGCAAGAACCTATTCGCCACCCTTACCACCAAAGATCATTTTTTGATTCTCACATGTATATGTCAGGTCTGTTATGTTGTGAATCAAAATATCTATGATGAGTATCGGCTTGTCTAGCCACATACACCCATCATGCACCAAGCACAACAACCACTTGATGACCAAAACTATCACCGGGGTGCACTTTTAGTAAGGTGCCCAGAGTAGGATGAGCAGCCTTGCGTTCTCTACTCCTTTGAGCTAGCTCCAATGTGGCCATTCTTGTATTTGTGTCTATGATGTGGTGCGTCAGCTGCTTGGTTGCTAGGTGTGGGAAATTCTCGTGGTCCACCAAGTTCGAGTCTTCTAGCTTCAGCATCGGCACTTGAGCCAAGCATGGACCATTGAAAGCAATTTCATCTAGTAGCAGAGGGGTTTGTAGGGGAGTCTTAGTCTCATCAATGTCCTTTGGGACCTTGGACTTAGGCTTGTGTCAAGGGACATACTCTGACAACCATGTAATAGGGTCTGCACCATGGGTTTCAACCTCCTCTACTTCCATTCCCACATCCACATTGTCCATCGGGATGTCTTCGATATCCTCCTCCTCTGCTTCTAGTTTTATAGCCATGCCTTTCTCCTTTGCAATGGGCTTTGATGGGTCTTGCCTTAGCGAGGTGCAAACCAATATGGCAAGCTGCTTCCCCTTCTTGTGGTTCTTGGCTTCCTTGGTTGGTCTTAGGGACCTTTGCCAATACTTCGGACACTTCTGGAGCAGCTACTTCCACTTCTATTTCCATTTCCTATGGCGACTCCTCTACTACCTGCTCAGTATTTATAACCTTTAGGGATGTAGACATGATCTTATGCAAGAATTTCTGTGTGTCTCCTAGCAAGGTCTCAAATACCCGAGTAGCTATCATAAGCTTGTATTGCTCATGATTCAAATGGACCTCAGAGCTCAACAACTCAATTCTCAAAATTCCAAGTGTTTCTTGCTAGACATCCACTTGTAATTTATAAGGCAATTTGAATTCAAATCTAACCATTACCCACAAAAATCAGTTCATTAATGCCATGTTGGCAGCAAATTTTCAAGGATCTAAGCCATAAATTTTGTCTTAAATGTTAGTCACCCGCTCCATTTCATGTTTTTCGATAAGCCCATAATACTACAGGTAAGCGTAGGTCCCAATCACTTTGTTGAGCATTACAAACCTTTTTTAATGTTTTTTCGAGCACTTTTTTGAATGCTTCCACCATCCCGTTATCCTATAGGTGATAAGGCATGCTCTTCTGGTGCTATACCTGAAATTCCTTCGTCAACGCATTGATCATCTCATTCAGGAAGTGTGTACTATGATCACTCATCAAGATCTTTGAATATCTAAATCATGTTAATGCACGATCAAAGAGGAGTTTTGCAGTGGTCACACCTGTGCAATCCTTTACAGGTTATACCTCTGTCGAACGAGTCAAATACTCTATCGCGGTGATAATGTACCTTGCTCCCGTCTTTCCTTGTGGCTGAATATGTCCCACAAAATCTATTACCCACTTCTCGAAGGGTTGAAATGTCATTTGTGGATTCAAAGGCATCTAATCCCTCCACGATGACCTGCCAGTCCTTTGACAAACATCACATGCCTTGCAATATTCTTTTGAGTCCTGATGGAGGGTTGACCACCACAACCCTATGCGTAGAATCTTCTGCGCGATCGCTCTCCTTACACAATGTCCTCTTGCGGTGCCCCCATGCACGTCTACGAGGATGCCACTTCTTTCAAACTCAAGTACATACCATCACAACATCTCATCAATCCCCATATTGTACAGATGCTCAACAATGACAGAGAAATCTGTCACATGCACCACTAATCCCTTTTTCTGTTGGATAATGTATCCTTTTGGTGCAATACCTATTGTTAGGAAATGTATTATATCCTCAAAATAAACATCTCAGACGTTCACTACAAATAGCTGCACGTCAGGAAATCCTTCTTTCAAGTTAGTGGGTTCTTCCCCTCTTTCAATGCGTGACATATGGTTTGGTCCCATGTTCAGATGTCCAGGCTTCACAACAACTTCAAAATCATACTCCTAGAACAATAAGAGCGACCTGCAGATTCTCCATCCCAACAAAGGCTTATTAACCAAGTACTTTAGCATGGGGTGATCTATATACATCTTAAAATGGCCTCCTAGCAAGTAGTGCCTATACTTCTGGAGTGCATACACCATAGCTAGTCCTTCACACTCAGTGATGGAAAAGTACTTCTTTGTTTTATATACTCTTCGACGTGCGAACGCGACAGGATGATCCAAGCCTTGCCCATCAGCTTGTGTCCAACTAGCCAAATGCGCGCGCGGATCATCCTACCCATCATACCTATCTTTCATTCACATATTTGGCTTCCCAAAGTGAGTTCTCATCATTATCCTACATTCACACCAATCATAAAAACTTCCCTTGTGCATACCCTACCATCTTGCAGGCGTAGTGCATAGGGTCTAGTCCAACACCTAGAAGTGTTGCTTTTCTGGTACCTCACTTTCAAAAGCATCCAAAAAGATATCTACCTCATTCAGACCATCATAAGTAGGTATATTTCTTACCTCTAAGGACACACAACGCAATGACCTGGTCATCATGTTGTGGTTTAGCATAGTCACTTCATGTAACCAGTTCTACCAGCACTCTAACTCTTCATCAGAGTCTAAAGTGCAGGAACTCTCACAATCCCATGTAATTCATCAATCTGTAATGGGACTCACCCAATCATAACCTGGCACCATTATCTTGATATAGTCCAAAGCATCATCACTCTCATAATCACGAAGTTGTTCCATATAGCGCGATCACTCAGCAGGATCTAGAGGTACTATTATGCGTAGTGATTTCTTCTAAAAGATCATCTTTTTCTTCTGCGGATTGATTACCCTATTCACATCAATGGCCCAGTCAATTCCTAGGAGCACAGGATAGGGATTTCTATCATCCATTATCTCTATTACTTCAAAATCAGCTAGCACGCTCGCTCCCTTAATATCCACGGTCACCCTGTGCAGCCACCCAATGGGATGATCTTCTATTGATTCGCCATCCTTAGCTGAATTGGAGACAATTGTAGCATGGGTATCCCCATTGGTTCCTAGGTCTGCTTCGGTAGGATGTTTGCATCTAACCCCAGGTCCAAGATAACCTGATCCATTTCATACTCTCCTATCTATGCGGTCACTCTTATCTCTCGCCCCATCATTGTTATATGCAGCGAAACTTTCGTACTATGCACAGTTCACCCAATGTAGTTCTAGCGCATCTATTGATGAGCTCTTGTAACCCTTACATAGCCTTACTATCATGCAGTAACTTCATACAAGTCTTCAGGAAAGTTGTGATCATAGAGGGGCCCATCTCCTGCTCGAGCTTATCCTTTCCTCCTGAGGTGGAGGCCTCAACAAACCTCTTCTTTGCTTCCATGAAGGTTTCACGCGCATGCTCCAAATCGAACTCAGCCTCCTTCACCAGATATTTTCAAAACCATGTACTATCTTCTGTCTATTTCCCCTTGTCATCTCCTATTGTGATTCCACTTCTGAGTACTATATTTACATTTGGATCCTCTTTGTGCAGCTCAAGCCTCATCATCCATAGGTTCTAAGTCGGCAGAGGTGGTAGCACCCCTTTGTCATGTATCCTAGCTATAAGCATAGGATAGTCTTCTATTTCATGATAAAACAACGTGAAATACTTGCACGGCGGACGTGTTGGATTAGTGCAATCGCAGGCATAGTGTCCTGGTCCTTCGCAATTGTAGCAAATCAATTATCCTCGACCACTGCTAGGTCCTCCTCCACCTCAAACTCGTCCATGCCCCTAAAATCCTATTTGCACCATCCCTGTGCTCTAGTCAGGGGGCCATATTTCGGATTGAACCCTATAGGCAGGAGTTATATCCATCATCAAATCATAGCTCTTGCAAGTATGCTCATCATGCCCTACTGACCTACAAAAGTTGCAGAAAAATTGTTGCGGTGTCTGCGCAAACTTTTGTAGCAAGTGACAATTATCCATGGCATGTTGTCTAGCTACCTGATAGATAGCGCACCATAATGCAAGACCCATGCTAGGTTGTTCTTGAGCTTCTATCCTTAAAGGCATTGATCCCCCTCCTGCAATTAGTTCGCAAAGACCGGGAAATGGTCCTTGTCATGCCCCTAACTCTTGCATTTCAAGGACCATACCTCCTCGTGCACCTCTGGTCAAACCATCCTATCCTACTTCAGACTTTGCATCTCAAGGCACAGATTCTTCAACTACACATGGATCTGTTGAACTCCTAGATTTGTATCTTGCATTGGAGTTTCATTTAGTCTCATGGAAATCTCCAAGGCCTCTACCTAAGTTGTTAACCTCTGCTGCGATAGTGGAGCCCTTAAATGTGGTAGTAACAAAGCAAAAAACCACTCGTGACGTTGTCCGTCTATCAAAATCATGTTGGCTTCGCGTATTGTACACTTCAACCTCTCATCTACTTGCCAAGGCGTCTCGCCTGGTTGTATCATGAATGTTTTTTAATCCCAGAATCTAATGCACCTCATATTTAGGCCTACTAAATTCTCTATTCAGTTTTGTTTAGATGTCTGCCACTCCAGCGTTCGGGTTATAATTAGATTACTTAATATACCAAGCTAGTGTGCGATCTTGTAGAGCACTAATCAGTGTTGCCTTCTTTATATGATCAACTATGACACCTTGAGCTTCCCGTACAACCCTTTCAACGAACTAGAATTGCTCCAGGTCCTCATTTCCCAAGCCTTCGAACAAATGCAACTTCACTGTATTAGCCATACTGAACTGTGGTGGAGGTGGAGGTGGTACAGGTGCAATTGGAGGCAATGTTGGTGAGGTCAGAGGTGGTGTGGGTGGAGGTGGTATTCGTGGAATCCTTGTCCCATTAACTGAATAGCACTTCATGGGGAAACCCTTGCTATTTCTTCCTCGTCACCTTGCAGAGGTGAAATCAATGGCCTATACTCCGAACCCTTTTTTCCTTCGTTCCTGTAACATTTTCCACTTCGCGTAGTCCTGAACAACAAGGTAGCTGCATAACCTATTTTTTGCACAACAGAATTTTAATCCAGGTATTCAAAGATTTTACATACTTACCTCACAGTCCTTTGAAAAAGTGTCGCTCTACCTCATTGTAGCTGACTGAGGTGTCGACCGCAAATTTAGTCACAAATCCTCCTATGATGCAATCAAGCCAGTGATTGACAACACCGATGATCTTATCCTCTGATGCTTCCAATTTCTGTATTCGCTACGAGGTCCACATAATAGACCGTCAAGTTTCCACCTTCCTTGGCTATCTGCTCGCTTCAAGATCCACTCATATAGCTCAATAGGGAAGAAGCAGAAAAATATATCGTGGATCTATGTATACAGGTATCTGTCCAACCACTGTTCCTTTGTTAGTCATGGGTTTTTGTTCTCCTATGTCAGGAATTCTTGGATCTTCCTATCCAACCAGTCTCAGATCTCCTTCTTAATTGGATTCCAGTGACACAACATCACACCTCTCTCATGCAAATTCTAGTCCCAGAAACGGAACCATTTTTTGGCTTGAGGGGGCATGACCTAGATATATTGTTAATTATCCAAAAAAATCCCTACACTACTGGCCCTTTAGGCATCCACCCATGTAGCGTGGACTGAAGTCTCACCCGAAGCGGTATGGGCCGATTCTCGAACTAAGTTTCTGCACCCTAAGATGGTTGTGATGTCATTTGATTCCCTCTATTTCTGTCTTCACATAGGTTGCTTCGCTCTAGGGCCTGTGAGACGAGCCCTGTATTCCATACTTCAGTACCTCCGTGAAAGGGTATTATCAGCCTTCACAAATCCCTAGTCTACTGCTCAATTAATTTCACGCTACTAAGGCAGTGAGACATACAAATTCCCTAATTAATCTTAGTGACTCACTTATCTTATAAAACAATTATAGTTAACACTGCATAAATAGGTATTCATAAATGCATTCAATTATTCAATGTAAGTGCAGTCATTCGCGCATCATATAAGCACAATAAAGGAAATTCATACTTAAAGTATTAGATGCATCAAGAGAAAAAAGACAAATAAATTGCAGAATATCTCTCTTTATTAATATTTTCCAAATGTTTAGAGACTCTGTCCACCTTGCGCACATAGCTGCAGGGGTCTGCGCATTCAACTGCGGACTTCTACCCTACGCCTCTGTGCACTCAAATGTAGAGCCTCTACCTACACTACAACCCAAGACTTAGACTTCTTACTTTAGAGCTATGACTCTCTTACATTATTCATCATTCTATGTCCCTAAAACTACTTAGAGCTTAGCTCTTTTTATACAATCCCATGGTCCACGGACTATGGGTAGATCTCTTACAGCCAACTTTACTTTATAAAACTAAGGGAAAACTACCTTTTATGGTACATAACACCTTCTCTCTCTATGACCACAAAATGTATAAACTTTACTATTTTATTACAAAATTTAACTCAAACATGGGCTTTTAACCCCAAAACTACCATTGGGCATCCCGCTCCCAACAATATATATATCCATCTGTGTGTGCGCGCATTAAACTATAATGAATACAACATTGTGAGTGCTTAATATTTATATAGTAAATGTTGGTTTAGGTATACTTCGTTATGATATATATTGAACATTGGAACCTTCGTTCAACCACCGTGATTGTTGTTGGTTGATTGGAATATTGGGTCTATGTGTTAAAGTCTTGAAAATAGGTCTAATTTATGGTGTATTAGACTTATTAAATATTTTTATATAGTCCACTATCGGTAGGATGGTAAACATAAACAAGGACAATGTTTCTGATATAAAAAAAAAATCTCCAAAATGGACACAGAAGGATTGAGTTTTCGCAACTAGAATCTCAGCTTCAACAAGAAGAAATAAAATAGAAGAGTTGTCATTCTAAATCTGTTTTTGTTCAGAAAATTGAGATAGACTCCAACCAACTACCATAAAGTAATCATATCAATGAGATAAAGATTGATTTAGATGCAATACCCATCTCAAGAGTAGAGTTGCATGTAAAAGAAGAAATTCAGCATATGCTTCCCAAGCTCATATTTAGACCTTGGGAAGAGCTTTTCCATAACAAGAACAAAGATGGTCTTGGATATAACAAGGATGTGTGCTTTCATGTTCCATATTACTCAAAGCCCATCCAGTTTTAGAGTGTTGGATTTCTTTATGACAATGCATCTTCAATTGTTCTAGATCCTACTCCTCTTCCACAATAGCCACAACAAGTTGTTAAATGGAAACATTTTGATCAAGTTGGGCATACCTAAGATCATTATTTTTATATTCATCCATGTAAGCACTATAATAGAACCACCCATTCTTCAAATAGATGCTTCAAAAAAAAAAAACTCCTGTA
Source organism: Pinus taeda (assembly GCA_000404065.3). Taxonomy (NCBI): domain Eukaryota; kingdom Viridiplantae; phylum Streptophyta; class Pinopsida; order Pinales; family Pinaceae; genus Pinus; species Pinus taeda. The sequence continues at coordinate 103,369 of APFE031177209.1, forward strand.
AGAACAAAGATTCACCTTCAATGGATCGCTTCTTGGCAATGGGCTTCAACATCTAAGAAGATATTCCATTCATATGTCAGAATTTGTTATATAGTATTGAACGGTCTTGCAATTGAGTTGCCTCCACCATCCCAGCTTTTATGTGATAGGGGGGGAAGTGATGGTCATATTCAACCTTCAAATACACATCAAACGAGCATGAGCCACAACATTCCATATCAGAGTCAGAGTTGTAGCTAGCGACAGATATGCTCCTAAGCATGTCTTTGGTTGGTGGTCAGCCTTAAACCAACTATGGGGGGTTGAGGCATCCCTTTTTAGGTTGAGATTATCCCTCTTCAAATAATTGGGGAAACTTCCTATAACAATGGATTTCACCTTCTTTTCAAATTTGGAAGAGTTCCAGGAACTACACTAAGGAATCCAGTGTTGGTGGTCATCCTTAAACCACCCCCTTATACAAACATTTCAGAGAGCATATTCAGCCTAGTTCTACCATGCATATTTTTTCACATTTTGTATTACAACTATATTGTTGGACTCATACATACCCCTTCATATTAAGGGGGGGAATGTTGGACAACTAATCCTCTAAGGATTGATGTGGACGCTGAAACATCAAAGGGAGTCCAAAAGGCCACTTGAAATATGAAAATAAGATTCACTAGACTTGCATAAATATGTATTATTGTGAATAATAATTCATTCAAGGCTCCTCTTTCATATCTTCCATATTCACCATTTTTGTGTTTAACAAATTATAACATTAATGATAAGTATTTGAAATGGGTTTTCGACTATAACAACCATGTCAATATGAGAATACAGACACATGGAATTGTATAAACAATATAGACATCAAAAATTGAATTTGTATATGGAGTCTTGAGTTAAATTAATAAAAACAAAGACTTAAAACAATAAATTAATAATAGAAATAATTATCATAGTGTTGTTACAGAGAAATAAGAGGTGTTGACTGCTAGCAAGATGGTTTTTGGTCATCACAATTATCGAATAGTGCCCCAAAGGGGTTTTCACCATTGATTTTTTTTTCTTTTTTCTCTTTTTCTTTAGATTATTTTATATAAAAGAAATAAATAATTGGTAGCACAAAAGGAACCTCCTATGCCCCCAACAATTTGAAGTTCTAAACATGCTATTGAGACAATGTTCACAAATGAACCCTTAGAGGTAGGTTTATGATACAACATGAGACAATGTCCATAAACTAAAAACGATACCTCAGAATCATCAATAGTTGTCAATTTTATAGTCTTGTTATCAAATACTTCTTCTACCTCATAAGGCCCTAACAACTTGGTGTGCAACTTTCCCTTAAAATCCTTGAACCTAGAATCATAGAATAAGGCCCAGTCACCCTTTTAAGACAATTTCTTCTTAATAAACTTATCATTCCATTTGGCATGCTGCTATTATATCTCTTTGTTGCACAACAATGAGGATCTTTTCATCCAACTCATTAGCTTTTTCAACCTATGTTCTTGAATTGTATGGAACTCCTTAATGTCTTAATCTAGTTATATTTAATTCCTTAATGTCATAATCTCAAACTGAATAGGGAAGAAGATATTCTTACCAAAAACTAGTTAATAAGGGGAAAAGCTGTAGTATTTCTCCAATATTTCCTATAAGTCCATAATACTTAAGTCTCTCAACCCAATCTTTTCTATGTCCTTCCACAATTTTGGTAAGAATAGCTTCAAGTACTTTATTAGTGATTTCCACCTAAGCATTTTCTTGAGGATGGTACAATGAGGTGATCTTATTATAAACTACATATTTCCTGAAAAGATCCTATATCAACCAAGAGGGAAATTGTGATTCTCCATCTATTACTATTTCCCTTGGCACACCATATCGAACAAATAATTCTTCAGACTAAGAGTTTGAAATAAGACGATAAGTTTCTCTAATAACTATTATGGCTTCTATCCACTTGGTAACATAATCTGTGCAAACCAGAATATAAACCTTCTACTAAGATGGAGGATTGATCGGTCTTGTAAAGTCTAATGCCCATCTTTCAAAGGGTTCCACCACCAGCTGTGTGATTTATGACATCTCATTAGATTGGGTAGGCTAACCCATTCTCTAGCAACTGTCACAACCTTGAATAAACCTTTTTTCATCTTGAAATATAGTAGGCCAAAAATAACCCATTTGCAACACCTTATGACTAGTCCACCTATCTGCGAAATTCCCCCACACAAGGTCCATCATGGAATACCTTGAGGATCTCATGGATTTCATTCTCCCTCACACATCTCCTAATATGTTAATCGAAAATAGTGTGAAAACGATTTCCATCCATCCAAAAGTATGTGACGCTCTTTTGTACCGTTAGGATATTCCGACACATAAGAAATAGTTAAGTATAACTTGGTCTAGTGTAGAGTTAGGTGAAGTGTGTTTCTTTACTATGTACTTTTGTAACTTACAATCTGACAGTCATGATATGTAGTGATCCAACAGTTGATTCTCTCCTCGATATTACCGACACTTGATCTATGGCTTAACACCTGATTGGTCCATGATCTCTATTTAAAGAGCATGGAGGGTCATTTGTAGGGTAACCATTCATGAGAGAAGCTTATGTAAATTTTTATTCTTTTATTAATAAATTGCTTGAAGTGGCCGCATTAGCTCAAGCTGTGGACTGTTTCCCTCTTTCAGGGTTTTAACCACGTCAACAACACTAGTGTATTGATCTGTGATTTGTTTGTGAATGGTGTCCTTTGGTGTTTTGTCTGAGGAAATTTCCCTGTAAATTCCTACATGGCATTAGAGCTATTTGGGGGCCACATCCATTAGTGGTCAAAATATGAAGCTGGTAGAGCAGCATTGGACTGCCATTTCCTAGATCTACTATTTCTGACTGCTTTTGGGCTTAGAGTACTACTCTATTGTGTTAGGAGCATCTATTCCAGTGAGGAACCCCTTTTGTTTCACGCAAAAAGGTTTTTGGTAGCCCTAGCTACGTCATTTTTAAGATCTGGAGGTATACAATGTTTATTTGTAGTTTCTAGTTATTTTCTCTCTATATATTTCGGTACATTTAGCTCTTTGTTTTTTTGATTATCGGATCTATACCTTTCATTTCTGCATATGCTCTTTGGCCCACGACTCTGTGCTATCTGGGCAAATCAGAAACATAAAGAAAGGATTTTTCGCATGCGTATGCTCTTTTCCATCGTGCCTTATTGTGATCTCGAAAAATCATAAACATTGAGGAAAATATTTAGTTTCTGGCTAAAGCTAACTTCAAGCAATAAGGTTTGTTTTTTTTGTATGTCCGTGTTGGGTTGTGCATTTTTGTAGGGAAAGAAGAGCTTTCTCAAGCAAGCATGCAACTCAAAGCTTTCGTTAAAAAAAAAGACCTTCCTATTTTCCAGAAATTATGCAGCTCAAAACTTTAGTTGAAAAAAAAAAAAAAAAAACCTTCATATTTTCCAAAAATTACTAATCTTTTAATCTGGCTCACTTGGTCCAAAGCTACTTTAAGAGAGTAGAGGTCTTCAGTTCAAGTCATCTTTTTGTTGAGCTAATTAGATTGAGTTTGGAAAGGGGGTAGATTTTTTTTTTTTTAATATAACATTATCATTCATTTCCACACATTCCCGCACTTCATCGGCATCTTCACCAACTTTTCTTCAAAAAGCCATAACTTCTTCATCCAGAAGCCATTTTCAGAGCCATTGTTTTTTAACCAACCTAATTTTTCAAGATATTGCCATTGGAACACTTAATCTTAGCATCTATCTTCAGTTTCTGTTAAAATGGAAAGTCCATGCCAAGTTATTCTTAACAACACCAACTACATCCAATGGTGGTCCTACATTGTCGATTTACTTAGAAGTAAAGGTCTTTACAGAATAGCCTCAGGCCAAGATACCAAACTGAAAGATGAAGATAAGGCAGCCAAATGGTAAAATAGGTAAGATAAAGCATGTGGGTTGATAGGGAGGTCTATTTCTCTAGACCTTAGATTCCATATAGCAGAACTTGATACTCCTAATGAAGCAATGAAACAGATCACTAAAGTTTTTGGAATTAAAAATGAACTTAGAGCCCATCAACTTGAAAATGAGTTGCTTACATTGGACCCCAATAATTTTTCTCCCACTGAATATTTTCTATCCAAGTTCAAGACCCTTAGACTTTTGTTGGAAGGTGTTAAGGTTAATAAAGAAGATGGTAACTTTATCTATTCCATTCTTACTAAGTTGGGACCATCTTATTCTGTGTTTGTTTCCACCTTCCCTTCTACAAGAGAAGCCTTCATTTATCTAGGACAAGACTAAAAGTCCCCTTCCTTTGATTCCTTTTGTGATTCTTTAATAAGAGAACAAGAAAAAATCTTACACCTTGGTCTTCTTAATCTTGGAAACTCTTCTACGAAAGCCTTAGCCACCCAACAACAACCAAATTCAAAGAATCATAAGAAGCTATATCCTGAAAAGAATGGTCCTAAACCAAATAAGGGTCCTAAGCAATTTCAGCCTCAAAATGGAAAATCATTTCAACAAAATGATAAGGCAAATAAAAACAAAGGGAAGAAGACTAATAGACATAGCCACTTTTTAATTGAGATGGCCTCTTAGAATCCAAGTGCTTTAAGAAGATGGAAGCCTTGGAAGCAGCCACGAAGAAGCATAACATCCATTTCGAGCACTCTTCAACTTCAACTTCATCTTCAGGAATAACACTTTGAGCATGTGGTTATCAAACATCTCGGTCTGGATATGCACTAAATGTATCTTCTTCTTCTAATTCTCATGAGTGGCTCAATGATTCTGGAGCTTCTTATCACATGGCCAAAAACAAAGCCATGTTTTCTTCTTTAAATGATTGTAACGCCAAAAATATATATGTTGGTGATGATAGATCTCTTAGTGTTGTACGAACTGGAACTGTTCATATAGACAATGGTCAATTTAATGATGTATTATGTGTTCCAACCTTATCCTGCAACCTTCTATCTGTATATCAGATAACTCATTCAGGTGAAAGTAAAATCATTGAATTTTCACCTCACGATGTTGTAATTACGGACCTAAGAGATCCTAGACAAATTTTAGCTACTGGCAGTGCTGATGATTCTACAAGGTTGTATAAGTTTAAAAACATTGGGTCATCAAATCTTCCCTCAGTATTTGTTGCTCATATTGATGAAGTGAGGAAAATTTTGCATGAGAGATTGGGTCACTTAAACTATTGCTTCCTTCAGAATCTATGTAAAGAAAATATGGTGATAGGTCTTCCAATGGTATCTTCCAGAGATGGTGTTTGTTTCAGATGTGTACTCGGAAAACATCGTCAAGAGAGTTTTGAAAAATGTGCCTCTTGGAATGCCCCAACCCCTTTACAACTTGTGCATAATGATTTATGTGGTCCACTTCCAGTTGTTTCATTCTTTGGCTATAAGTATTTCTTAAATTTCATTGATGATTTCTACAGACGCACTTGGATATACTTCTTAAAACTCAAGAGTGAAGTATTTAACATGTGTTTGGCATTTAAGGCCTTTGTTGAAAAACAATCTGGACATCAAATTCTTAAGCTAAGATCTGATAATGGCAGAGAATATGTTAACAAAAAATTCATCAACTTTTGCACTAAGAATGGAATTCAAAGGCAACATACTATTCCATATAGTCCACAAAAAGATGTTGTAGCTGAAAGGAAGAATCACACCTTAAAGGAAATGGCTAATTGTTTGCTTCAATCTAAAGGACTTAGTCTTAATTTTTGGGCAGAAGCAATTAAGTGTAACAACTACATAATAAATTGCAATCCTACTAGGGTTTTAAACAATATCACTCCAGAAGAAGCATGGAGCTCAATTAAACCAAATGTAAGTCACTTTCGTGTTTTTCTAAGTGAAGCATGGGCCCATATTCTAGATGAGAAACATAAATATTTAGAACCTAAGAGTCAAAAATGTATTTTTGTTGGATATTCTGAAGAGGTCAAAGGATATAGACTTATTCCACTTAAGTACAAAAACGTTATCATTAGAAGAGATGTAAAGTTTGCTGAAAGTATATCGTCCTACGAGCCTAGTTCAGTGGATGTGCCACCTCTTTCTCTCTTCTACTTTTCAAGATATTTCTTCTTGAAATGATGAAAGTGAGGATGAAAATCCTCCCCCACCTTCTCAGGATCATTCTTCAGCTCCCCAACTTCCAAAATGGGTCTATGCTACTCACGATGTAGTAGGTGTTCTTACCGATGATCCCACAGATCAATGACGTACACGTTCTCAGTTCGACAGGGCCTCTTCTTTACTGGATCAAGCTTCAAAAAATTATGATCGGACACCTTTGCAGAAGCTTCAGGCCATTCAGATTGGGATGTAGCTATGAATGAAGAATATCATTCATTATTGGCAAATGATACATGGATTCTTGTTCCTCTACCAAAGGGATGAAAACTTGTTAGATGCAAATGGGTTTACAGAACCAAGTATGGACTAGATGGGAAAGTTGATAAACACAAAGCTCATCTTGTTGCTAAGGGTTTTTCACAAGTTGAGGTCATTGACTATACTGAAACCTTCTACCCTATTGCCAAAATGAACTCTATCTGCCTTGTTCTTTCCCTTGCTGCCTCTTTCAAATGGGAAGTCCATCACATAAATGTTAGATCTGCCTTCTTGCTTGGGGACTTGCTAGAAGAAATATATATGGAGTAACCTACTGGCTTTATAAAAACAAACTCCAGCCTTGCATTTCAGCTTAAGAAATCCCTTTGTGGTCTCAAGAAAGCTCCTTGGGATTGGGATGCCAAAATAGATAGCTTTCTTTTAGAAAATGGCTTTTCTAGGTGTCATTCTAACAATACTGTCGACACCAAGAAAGTGGGAAAGTCTCTTTTCATTCTTGTTTTTTATGTTGATGACCTTATCCTCACTCGTGGTGATCCCAACCTTATAAACCATGTGAAGTCCAACGTTAAAAATAAGTTTGAAATGACAGACTTAGGACACTTGCATTATTTTCTTGGTCTTCAAGTCTTACAATCCAAGGAAGGTATTTCCCTTTCCCAGTCCAAGTATGCTTATGATATTCCATGCCATTTTCACATGGAAGACTATAAGCTAGCCCCTTCTCCCTTTTAGTCTAGAGCCAAACTTTCAGTCACTTGTACTTTCCCTAAAGTTAATGCTACCTTATACCATCAACATGTAGAAAAACTTTTGTATCTGACCCATACTTGTCTTGATGTTTCCTTTTTTTTTGGCCTTATTGCTTGATTTATGAAAAACCCACATGAAAGTCATTAGAAAGAAACTAAAAGAATACTTGTTATGTTCGAGGTACAGTTCAGTTTGGGATTCATTACAGTGCAGAAGCATCTCCTCTATTGGTTGGTTTCACTGATTCTGATTGGACTGGTGACCCTGATGATCGAAAGTCTACTGTAGGTTATGTGTTCACTCTTGGTTCAGGACCTATTACATGGGCTTGCAAGAAACAAAGTGACATTTCTCTTTATTCACTAGAAGCAGAGTATCATGGTGTCGTAGAAGCTAGTAAGGAAGCCCTGTGGCTTCATCAAATCCTTTGAGAGTTTGGCTTTCAGCAGCAGCATCCGACTACACTTTGGTGGGAAAATCAATGTGCCATTCAACTATGCAAAGATCATGTCCAACATCAACATTTCAAACACATTGAATTGCACATGCACTTCATCAAAAAGCTCATTCACGACCATGTTCTTGAAGTGCAATATTGTTCAACAGAGGATCAAGTTGCAGACATCTTTACAAAAGCTCTCACAGAGGCGAAGTTTACTAAACTTTGATTTATGGTTGGAGTTCAGGAAGTTGTCACTAAGGGGGAATATGCTCTAATGCCCCCTTCCTTCTCCTATTGTGTCATATTTGTACATCCTTCAATCCTATATCAATTTTTTCTTAACGGGAGATGTTAGGATATTCCGACACATAGGAAATAATTAAGTATAACTTGGTCTAGTGTAGAGTTGGGTAAAGTGTGTTTCTTTACTATGTACTTTTGTAACCCACAATCTGAAAGTTCATTCTGTCCTCGGTATTACTGACACTTGATCCATGGCTTGACACCTGATTGGTCCATGATATCTATTTAAAGAGCATGGAGGTTCATTTGTAGGGTAACCATTCATGAGAGAAGCTTATGTAAATTTTCATTGTTTTATTAATAAATTTCTTGATGTGGCCGCGTTGGCTCAAGTTGTGGACTGTTTCCCTCTTTGAGGGTCTTAACCACGTCAAAAATATTGGTGTATCGATCTGTGATTTGTTTGTGAGTGGTGTCCTTTGGTGTTATGTCTGAGGAACTTACCCTTTAAATTCCTACATGCACAATATTTTTTTTTCTCTAGAAGAATGGCGATGAGAATTTTTTTTTACAACAAGATCATTCTCAATTTATGCATACTAGATTGAATAAGTAGATATTGCAAAGAAATCCTCATCTAGAAAAGAATATTCCACGGGAATACCATCACTAACATCAGTTAGCCTAGAAAGAAAGTACGCAACAACATTATGTTTTCCATATTTATCTATAATAGTAATATCAAATTCTTGGATTTAAAACAACCACCTAGTAACCATAGCTCTTGTAGTAGGTTTGTTCATTAAAAATATGATGGAAGAGTGATCTTTATACATTAAAAGTTTCATAACCAGTGATTTAGTGCCTAAATTTTTTAATAGCTTCAACAACAACAAGAAATTCTTTTTCTATTACTGTATAATTTAGAATTGCAGGATCCAAATTCTTGCTAATGTAATATATGGAATATGGCTTATTTTCTTCTTGCTTACCAAGCACACAAACCCAATGGTTGTATCACAAGAATCACTGGATATGTGGAATGACAGATTCCACTCTCATCCTTTCAAAATAGGATTTGTTGTTACACGTCTCTTAAACTCTCCAAAATCATTATTACAATAATCATTCCACTCAAACTCCTTACCTTTTGTTAGTAAAAAAAATAATGGCAATGCAATTTTAGAAAAAAATTCTATAAATTGTATATAATAACTCACGTGGCCTAAAAAGCTACATACCACCTTTTGTGTATCATGAGTGGGAACTTTTAAAATTACCTCTACCTTTGTCTGATCCACTTGAATAACTAAAACAAAAAGATAATGTCCTAGAACAATACCCTTTGTAACAACCTCGGGTTAAAATTTCATGTAATAAAGTTAATAAAGGAAAATAAGACCAAGGTGGCGAGACATGTATTCCAAGATGAATGTTGGGAAAAACATTCTAATGGGTGTTCATTTAGTTTATTATGGCCCAGGGAGATTGGAAAAGTAATTAACAAAGGAAAAGAGGCAGTAATTGACATTTATTTATAAAACGTAAAGGAGAAAAGGAAAAAAGGGAGGTGAAAGGTCACAACATGCAAAGAAAATTATGGGATACCTTTGAAAGAACTTCTCAACTTCGGAGTGAACTAGGGGATTGCAATTCAAGGTTGGGCGGTGAAAAGTGTGAGATTCCCATGTTTTCTCTATCGACAATTCTGGTTGGATTAATTTTTTTATGTGATTTTATTTTATTTTATCTCATTTGATTCGATTATTTAGTTACATGACCAAAGTTAAGTAGCTATTGCACTTAGAATTATTATAACTACCGGTTTTCTTGCTACAAAATTGAATTTAATGTAGAAATATGGGTACTTAATGATTAGAAATGATATTTTTGTTTGAAGGATAAGTTTACTATACTATTAGAATTCATGTACTTTATTACACCATATTTAACAGTGTCACATGGGAATATGTTGCTATAATGTAAACGACTAACAATAGTGTTAGTTGTTATTTAAAAAAAAATGATTATAACTTAAGTCTTAAACTAGTGCACTGGGAGTAGCACTCAGTGTTTACAAGATTTTTAATCTCTTATGGTATGGGGAAAATAAGCATGTACATTTGTAGGAGGAAAACTATTAAGCAAATATGTTGGAAGAAGTCAAATACAATATGAGACCGATAAGGAAGTTGACAGGAACAATTATCAATCAATTGTTGGAGTCTTAGATATGCAGATATCTGAACAATCTTTTATTTGAATACCTGCAAAATTAATTCTAATAATATATGGCTATCAAGTGCAACATGCCAAAAGTTAATTACAAGAATAGGGAAAAAAGAAACAACATAAAACTTTATAGGGAACCACTCGAACTTAATTTCTCTAATGATTACATAACATACTTTTACCCACAGTCAACATTCTAGTGTTACGCGGAGATGTATTGCTCAACAAAAATAGGGTAACATCTATGACTCTGCATGAAGTGACTAGTGAACAAACAACATATTCAAACAACAAGCTAGACTAACTACAACAGATGCTTCTACATGTAGAAAAATGTCTAACCGAATCAAACCAGCGAGGATTATTAGGAAGCAAATAGATAAGTCATGACGAATTTACAAAAACACTGATAGAAAATGAGAAATTCTTCTTATTGTTTAATGATAGACGCAGATGCGTATTTATAAAAGAAATTACAGGTAATAATTTAGAACTTCAACCATTATAATTTTACTAAAGTGTGTAGACGTAACCGGTAAAATTATACCATTATAAATTGACATCAATACAGATGCAGAGCATGCCCAGTCAACATATGTATACTACCATTTAATTCATATGACACAAAGAGTGACAATAGAATTTTGAATATTTATATAACCACTTGTGAAACTTTAGGCTAGAATTACATTATTGTCACCGAGAACTAGAGAACAATGAAAATTGCATGGAGCATGAAATTACCAAAATATATTCCTTAAGTATACAAGAATTTGTATGCATTGTTGCTAACAAAAATTACATAAGGGTTTATGCAATCTATAAAAACCATGTTGGGTGGCACAATAGTTCAGGGACTCTTGCCATAAATTTCTAGGGTCACCATTAGTGTGAGCCTGGAAAAAAAATAAAATAAGAACTGGGTATAACTTAAGTAGGACCAACAGTATTCAGTGAAGAGAATGAAGAAAATATATGTCTCTGCAATTTAATAAAATTAACATCTGATTTTCTCACATGAGAAGTGCATCGACAAGTCATACACCCACATTATAAGCCCATAGTAACCACTTTTCCACGCGGTAACAATTTGAGCCTGAGAGGAAAGGTGAACCAAGATGGAGGCACATAAACGACATATAAACACTGAAAAATTCCTTTCGGTTGAGCGTGAAAGTAAAATGTGGTAAAGGGGCAAGATGCATCTGCAAAAAAAAGTGGGTTCCACACTACAAAAATGAAGCATAAATTCTATAGAACTCATTTAGAGTATGAAATTTTTTAACAAAAGCAAGGGATTAACAAACCCATAACTGCTTATCATTGGCGTGGCCGCCAAAGGGGGTGGGAAACCCCATGTACGCCTTCTCATAGATACACCCTTGTAAAGTCACAGTAGAACTGTGAGCTTTAGAATCAATTCAATAATTACAAAGGACGAAAGAATCTTTAGAGGAATCTCGTCATAGAACCACAATTTTATAATAACCTATGATACACTATAAATTACTAGAGCGTTAAAACAAAAACATGGAATACTTGAAAATGACCTGAGGTACTTCGTATTTGTCCCTCCAAAAATCGAGGCCACTACTTTGAGGGGCCTGCACTAGTGACACTCTCTTTATGATCTAGAGGATAGCAGGAATGCATTAATTCCCAAAAGGGATAGAAGCTAAGTGGACAAATTGAACTAAAAAAAAGAAGAAGGAAAACCCTAGTAATGAGAAATTAGGATACAAATTGTAGCAGAGTATATATGTGGAACTTGAGTGAAATAATATGACTAGAAACTCGAGTGCCTCTAATAAATAACCCACAACTACAATGAATAAAAACCAGTAACAAATAGTGAGTTACCTGAGAATAAAAGGAATGCTGACGAGGTTAACCGATTGATCCCACGAATGTTGCATAGCCAGAGGTTTTATAAACGAGGGCATGCTTGTAATTTTATGTCTTGTAGCAATGAAAACTAAAAATAAAATTAACAAGTAAAAACCCTTGAGAAAAGTTTAGGAAACAAAATAAGAAGTAATAACCCCTAGTGGAGGTTGTAGATAGAGCACAACAAAGAAATGAAGGAGTTGTGGCACCAATGGAAATCCCCACTTTCATAATCCTTATATGGAAATTAAAGCAAAGTTACCATTAATATATTGACTGAGGAATTTTCACAGCACAAACTATAGCCAGCTGCCTCTAGAGTTGAATGCAAGTGCTACATGTGGAATAGGTGGCCTTTGTTCCAAAGTGATGAATAGACTTGAGATCACATGCCAGGATAGACTTAGGGTTTGGATAAGAGATAACCACCATGGATGTGACAAAACATCATCCCACGGTTCATACACAGGGAGTCTGATAGTTCAAGTGATTGCCACATGGGTATTGGGTGCGTGTTCATAGAGGATTTGAGGGCCAATCCTCAGGAGCATGCGCATCGTCTACTGAGGGTCAAGTTCATGTTGGGAAAAGGAGAACCCAACAATTTTCCAAACCACTTTGAAACCAAAGTTATATAACAAGCGAATATGAAGGATAAGAAAATGATATGGTGCATGAACTATAAGGTTATAACCCTATAAAAATCACTTAATACAAACCACCATTACCAAGGTTGAACGAGACCTTCACTTACATTTAAATCACATTGTAAAGAATACAAAGAAGTATATACATGACAAAATAGTTAGTTTGAATATATATGAGGTAAAGCACATAGTGCTACTAGGTGATTAAATTCATGTGAGAGTGTCGTAAATAAATATAGAAATAACTAATAACATGTTCTTCTCATTGAAAAAAATAACAAGGAAGAGGAATTTATACGTCAAAGGGTATTTTTTTAGGTGTGACATGGATCAAGCAGGATTGCTTTGCAGGTATTAAGTTGCATATATAATTTCCTTACTAGTATTGGTATGCATGGTACATGCACGTGTATATTTGGTTCTCTTGTTGTTATTGGTATGGGTTTTGCGAGGTGTGACAGTGGTTTCAGCCTTGCCTTACCACATCCGGATAGCCATGGTATGATGTGGTTATTTTGTTTAGTTGATATTTCGATTTCTAGATGGTTTTGGAAATGGGTGAGGTGGTTTTAGGAAAATTCCCAAGGGCCTAGGAACCCCTTGACTAGTTTTGGTAGGATTGCACTAAATCGTGAGGGTGTGCTGAAAGCTCAAACTTCTCTACCTCAACATTATAAGGGGGACCACCCAGGCGGGACCTTAGAGTAACTCCTTTTATGTTTGGAATGGTGTTTCTAACTGGTTAAATTAGGTCAAGTTGCCTTCTCTCTATCTCTAATGGCTTAAAGTATGACTTTCACTTACCAATACAAAAGATACATCACATCAGTCCTCTTGCTGATTAGGCAATAAAGTGATCCTTAAGCTGACCTTAGGCTCAGCCAAGCCATAATTAAATTTGTTCTCTTTGATGGGAGGACTTATAGGAATATAGAATTAACTATAAATAGAAGAAAAATGAAAGAAATCCTGACCCATCTTGATTAGAAAGATATAGATCTAACCTAATTGACAAAAAAGTAATTTAACGATTGAGATTTGTAGTTTAATAAACTGATATTATAATTTAAGAAACATGTTGTTTAGAGATATATTAACAGTGAATGATGAACCAATAACATCATGAAGTAGTTCTCATAATGCCAATGGAAATTAAATCAGAATTAGATGACAGATTTCTTAGGAAATAGTTACTTAGAAATATGATCTAAGCATAAAAGAAAAAGAGGAAATTAACAACAGATCTATGAAATAAACAAATTACATAGCTAATATGTAAGACATGAACTCATATATACAATAGTGCATAATATAAATCCAATTAACATAATTATTTTATCCAAAATGAATTTCATATTAAAAATAATAGTATTTCTAATACAAATAAATTTGAACCTTTTCTCCTCCTCTATTTTTTGAATCTAATCTCCTTCAACCTTCTCCAAAGCACAAACTATGCTGCTAAAGGCAAGAGCTGCAATAGTGAAAGATTTGCCTCTCATACACAATTCAGAAAAGAAAATTTCAAATGTCAATAATTCCCAAATCTGAGACTCTCTACTTACAACCTGAAATCCCTATTATAATAGGATTTTAAGAACTACAAAATTCCAGAAGAAAAAAACCCTTTCCTGATTCTACAAACCATTATTTATAATTTACAAAATGAATTCCAAAATATGAGAGTTGTTGAAGAATCATTCTGCTCCAATTTTCATTGGTTGAAATTATTTCTCTTCTATTGTTGGAGCAATTCCATTGACTGAAATATGTTCCTCCTCATATTTTCAACCTTTTTCCTGTCAAAGCTAATTAAAATACAAATTAAAATAAAAAGTACCAAATCTGGAAAATAAAACATCTTCAATTAAAACTCAAATAAATAAATATATGAACAAAAAGTAAATATGAGCCTTCATTTTATCCCTATAAATATATTATTGGTCAAGGATAACATAGTCGATCTACATTCGGTAGAGGCTATGAGCCAATGAAAATGCAGAAACTTAAACATAGAAACTTAATTTTGTTTGAAAATTAGAGCTTGATCTTATGCTAAATTTTGGACTTATTAAATGATCAAATATGATTATGTAACTATTTCAGAAATATTCTCCATGTTTTTATATACCTAATGAACCACCATGGGCCTCATTTGGCAAAGTAAAACTCAACTTATGAGCTCCTGAAATTGAAGTGTCAAAATTGCGAGATTTTTTGAAAACTTTGCTACCTAAAATAAAATAAAAATTTTGAATTAAATATTCAAATTTTAATATTTAAAAATTTAATTAAATACTCATTAATATATATGATTAATAATATAATGAAAAAAAAACTAAAACTAATTACAAATTAATTTATAAAAAAAAATAAAAATTAAATTGGAATAAATTAGAGTTTAATTAATATTAAATAATTATTTTTAAGTTTATTTAATATGTTAAAAAAACTAAAAGGTGATATGTTTCAAATGCAACTTATTATGTTACTCATAGTCGTACGAATAACAAAGTAACTTTGACCACGTGTTACCATCGGAGTGTGAAGGAAGCTAGATATCGAAGGAGTTTAAACTTTATCACACGACTGGATGATATTAGACATTGGGGGGTCTTGACTTCATCGGATGTAAAAGCTGTGATATATGCCAAGTCTCGATACTTCACATCAAGGTAATAAAACATTAGAACATGTAAGCATATCAGTGTATTGGACATTGGGAGTCTTAAGATATCAGAGGGATTGTAGTATTGAAGTCACGATAAACTATTTTGCTGAGGTTCCAAAATGAAGATTTGGTCAAAGGAGTTTTAAATAAATTTTACCCTAAGCACTTTTATATAAAGTGTCATATAATAGCCCTCATGGCAATATATAAACCTTTTAACAACCCATTGAAGTTTATGACAAGCTCATCAAAGCTTTGTTTTATCAGAGGTATGACGGACTCAGGGACTTAGAGATTTAATGATATCAGAATTTAGTTTATAAAGAGGTTTGATAGATGAGGGAATTAATGAGAGGGAGTAAGGTATGGTGTTAAGAGAAAGAGGAGAAGTAATACTCATTTATAAACAACAATCATTTTGTAATTTAAGATTCGACAAAATGAATTATAGCTATTTCGAAATTTTGATCATTTGGGTTTTGTAATTTTTTTTAAAATTAAGATTTGCAACAAATTATTGAGATCCGGAAAGCACATTATTTTAACTATTCTATAATTTGGCTGGGTGATTTTGTAAGGTCTTTAGTGAAAAATGAATAAATTAGTGAAAATTGACTAGGGATTAATATTTACAATCAATTACTAATTTATTTACAAAAGATTAAAATAATATACATTTTGTACATTTTTTAACTAAGGTGGTAAAAATTATTGAACTTCGGATGAGCACTATTTGCAAAGTGTGTAACCAAATGAGATGAAATAAGTATCATTGGAAAGTTAGTGAAACGCCTATCTCAATGAAATAATCAAAATAGAAATCTGACAAAATTGAAAAAAAGACAAAATTTTAGGACACTTAACAAAAGAAAATATAAAAAAGGTGATTTAGCCAAAAAAATTATGGGAAGGGTCCCCATTATTTGAAGTGAATAAGTAAAAAATGGGGGGTGTTAACTTTTCCCTACAACATTGGTGACACACTAGGTAAAACCAGTTATCTCCGGTTAAAGATAATGAACTTTAATTTACCCAAAGGTTAAAAATAATGAATTTCGCTGAATTCTCAAACAATAAAATATTTCCATAGGTCCCACATAAATATCTTAAGAAATATGATTTTGAAAGATAAGTACTCAAAAGGAGACTTTAGTAAAAATCATGAATCCAAAATTTGGGAAAAAAATATTTTTAAATTACCTCATATGAGAAAAAAAAGAAGATATAGATAATATTTTTTTATAAAGCATATATCCATTGTTATGAATGGTGTCTAACATAGCTTCGCTTCCAGTGAGCCCTAACAGTGCCTTGAAAAAGTTGTATTATATGCCATACAAGCCTAGCCCCGTTATCAATGAGTGTCCATAACCATGATGGGTTTACTTGTGTTTCCAATTCTTCCTCTTTTAATCACCCTTTTGATAAGCACATTTGCAAGCTTTATTTTATGATATATCCGACTGAAAGAGGTGTGATAGTAATAGAGACTTATGTTAATGGATAAAATACTTGTATAATATTGACTCCAAATTATTTTTCCACGATGATCAATCAAAGGCTTTTATAAAGTGGAGGGTTGGGAAGGATCCATTGAGTTAAACACAGGTCAGTTCTCTCCTTGAAAAGGTAAACCCTATCACTTAGAAATGATGTGTGTTCCTCCATGAAAAATATTTAGAGCAAGAGGTCTTTATGGTTCCATAAAGATATACCTTTAATGATAAATGAAATTAACTGAAATAGGCAAAGTAAAGATTTTCCATGTATGCCAACCATTTTTGGGTGAGGAAAAGGCTTTCCATATAAATGTTAGTGGATTCACCAAAATCAAAATACAATCAAAAGAAAAAAAAAAAAAAAAAATGGAAAACAAACTTCAAAAAAATGTAAAAAATAAAGAAAGCAAAAGTTGAAACAAAATTCCAAATTTAGAGAAAAAACTGAAACAAGATTAACTATACAAATGTCTCAACAAAATAGTAGAAGAAGATATGCATGTGTAAGTTCCTTCTTATGTGGATTTTTTTAAGGTTTTTATTTTGCAGTGCTAAAAAATGAGGCTCTCAAAATATAAAGGGTAAATAGCAATTATGAGGTAAAATTCAACCCAAATGAAAAAGTCTCTATTCACGACAAATTTTATTGTTTCAAAGCAAAACCTGGATAAAAACATCCTAAACATTTTCTATAAAAGAAATTCTTAAGAAACAGACTAAAGGTTGAGAAGCTCCCCAGTTTAGTTCTTTTGATGAACAATTATTATTGCTATTCGAAAACTCGAAAGTTAACAAGGAAAATAAGCTCCAAATTTGATCTGATAGAGGTGTGAAAATCGATCATGAAGATCTGCAAAGCCGAATTCACAACAACAAAAACTAAAAACAAAACTGAAAAAGGTAAAGAAATGACAATGAATCAAAGTGGGCATATGAAAACTTACCATTGGAAATTTTTGTTTGATCTTACCTGAGAGATATCATCTTCTCTAATAAAGATAACTTTTTCTTTCAATTAGAATAAAATGTATGAAGAAATTGAATTTTCTGAAATCTTATTGACCTAAAATCATCATCTATTGAACTAAGGCAAGCAGTGAACTGAAATAAAACAATGTTTCATGTCCAAGGAATCTGAAGTAAACATGATTAATTATAAAAGAGAATGAAGATATGCATCTTTATAAATTGCAGCAATGATTGTTCACTTTGTTTTTTCCATTCTAAATTTATATCAGCCCCAAAATATTGAAATCTATTCAAAATCCCAAATAATGTAGCAATGAAAAGGACTTGAATATTTACATAATAAGTACAGAGTAATATATCAAAAATTCAATTGAAAAGAATTTAAACATGAACTAACCATGATTTATTACATTTACTTGTTCCAAATTCCTTATGGATTGATACATTACCATTGTGGTTCCTCAAGGGTGCCTTGAAAAGAAAATGAAGATGCTCACTAAAAGATGATTGAGATAATAAAATGTGCATCCAATAATGAGTCAAAGGAAAAAACGTAAACGAATCACAGGTGATGAAATTTCTCATTAGCCAAGTAGATTTCCAAGAAGAGTAAAAGAGGCCCATGTGTGTACAGCATGAATAATGTATATCTCTATAATCACAAAGTCATCCCAATGAATGAATACTAGGATTTGATGAAATTATGATTAAAATATATCCAAGCCCTTAACCACCATGATAACATGAATGTAGCATATATATACAAAAATAATCAAACAAGACTTCATGTGAGCATAGTAAGAGATGAGAATGAATTGATCAGAGACCTACAAAGATACATAACCCAATATTCTAAAGTTCTGAGTTTCCAAGAGAATCAAATTGAAAGGTAAAAGCTCACGTTTTCCAAAAATTCTTAATATGAAAAACTTTGATGAACAAAAACCTTGCTTCATAATGTTTCCGGCAACGTTACTTTTCAAAATTTCAGTTAAATTTGACCTCCAATATAATAAGTACCGATATGTAGAATATTAAAGGGAAGCAAGACCATGGAACAAATGTTTTTTGTAACTAATACAAACAAAACTTATGATATTGATCATGTACAATAGCGAATGCTTTTTAAATGTATAATGTGGGAAGAATGCCTTTTTAATACATCAAACATTCATCTATAAGAGGTAAAAGCTTTGTAAGAGTTTAGAAGGTAGTTGCAATGGTTTTCATTCCAATAATGAGATAACTTAACATTTTGTAAAAATAATTGCAAGGGCACTTACATTTACCTATAAGATAGACTTATGAGGAAAGGAGTACTAAATTTGATAAACATGGGAATCAATCAGGTGATAAATATTTTGAAATCCTTTTTCAAGCTCAAATCAACTTACAAGAATTTGAGATCACAAGATTCAAGAGCATATAGTGAAATCGGGGCCATTTCCCTTGCTAAGTGTAATGGAGATGATAGTGAAGGAAAAGGAAATGTGGATCTTAGAGAGGTAAATATTAGAATTTTTTTTAAATTCTTCTCATATAATACAAACCCAAGAGTCCAATAAGCTAGAGAGTCTGAAATTCTGAGGAAAGATCTCGAAAAAATGAAAATTAGAGGATCAAGATTCCAAAATTCACCAATTAAAGGCTCTGAGTCGCTTCAGAAGAGAGGAATGTGACTAAAGGGAAAAAAATATGAACAAGTGCGATGCAATGCTTCAATTGAACTTGGAAATTATAAGATTCAGAACAGGGATAGATTAAATCAAGGATAAGATCATTTGCTGCAAAAGCTTTTTGTGAATTTTCTTTCGTTTCTAGAAAATCAGAGCAATAGAGAGTGTAAGTGTTGTTGCATTGATGAGAGGTAGAATATGATTATTGACTCATATTGCTAAGTGATGAAAAACATTAATTCACGTGGGTCTGCACACATGAGCATATCAGAAGAAAAATATAAGAGAAATCACTTGTTTATACTTTAGAAAGTTATGACATATCAAACTTTCGATAAGTCATATTTAAAGAAGTAAGAAGAGGCGGGAAGTGATATCGAACTTTTATATCAGCAATAATATATTGGGGATTTAGAGAGAAAGCATATGATATGAAAGTCTTGATATAGGCTGAGGATGGGAATATCAGATATCAGAAGTAAGAGGCATCGAGAATATCAGTAGTGGAGTGAATAGGTGGTTCTTATTAAAATTATGATATGATAAATATGGAGGTATCGAGGAGGCACCAAATATCTAGATATCACGTATCAAATTATCGAAATATCAAGAATTTTTAGCATAACACACTTTATAAGTTACACTATTTTCAAATACCAATATGCCAACTGGCAGTTGTGGGGCTGATAACTCTTAAAAATTTTAATTTAAAAGGAATAGTCCAACTCAACTTTGCATTTTTACAAAAGCCACTTTAATAATTATATTAATTATCAGAAATATTTGATTAGAGAATGGTTTTATCGTAACTTTCTTATGAGGAGAGTTATGATATTGTAATGATCTGATATGAAATATTTGGATAATACATGACAGGCCTATCAGGGTTTTAATGAATAGAAGCAAAACTAAAAAATACCCAAATTCTGATGAAATAAAAATACTTCCCTGAACATGTTGCAGATTTAGAAAGGGTTGGCTACTTGATTATTTCAAATATCCAAAATAAATTCAATGAAGACCAAAAAAAACAGAACATAAATAAGAAATAAACAATGAAAAACATACAATCAAATAATAGATGAACATGAACATGTTAATGCATACCTGGAAGAATATTAACTGTAAGTTTACCTCATGAATTTTCACATTCTCCTATGCATTTCTCAAAATTCATGTATGTTCAACCTCATCTCCTTATTTAATCTAAAATTTTGAGTAATGAAATTTCAAATTGCATCCTCCTCAGATTTACATCATAGGGAAAGTGTGGTGATTACAAGTTTTATAAAAATACTTGTGAATCAAAAATTGTCAAGCCATAAATTTCCTTGGAATTTCTTCATATATTGTTAAAAAAACATTTTTAACAATATGATGATTCTTTTTGCAAAATCAAGATAATCAAGTGTTTGACAATTGTGTATGATCTGATTATATAAGAAATTTTATATGTTCTAGGTGACTTTTCCAAAACATGAAAGGGGATGCCAAGGAAAACTTAGATTCATTACTTTCTTATTAAAATATGCAATAATGAAATAAATGGAAACAATATAAATCTAAATTATTCTATCTCTAGTTCTAATCGAATCAAAGGAAGCATGAATAGGTATAGTCGTACCTCCACTGTAATTATTCTGTCATTCTAACTCCTACATCTATGTATATGTCAACCAATAGGAATAAAACTGCAACTAAATTATAAAAAGAAAAATTTAGCCTCCTATGTACAATTAACAACTTCAGTAAAATAAATTTATTTACAAAATTCTTATCTTTAAATTATTCCAAACATATACCTATAGGATCATGAAAATCAAGTTGTTTTTCAGTGAATAATTTAAATAAGTTCAAAACAAGAGGAAATATCAGGCCTTGGTTGAATGATACATTTCTAAATATGGAAGCTCACTGAACGTTGGAAAAGTCAGAAATATTCTCTAGCAATGGAACTTCTAGATATCAATGGACATTGAGAAGATTTATTAAAGTGTCACATTAGTGGTTAGAATGTAAGGATGCACTCTCAAATGCTAAAATTGATGATGAAGTCATTTGAAAATAAAAAAATAAATCATGCAAGCATGATCCTCAAATAAAAATTCATTGATGTTCATCCCTGAAATTCTGAAATTGATTTTCATATACACTTATTGATACGCCTAATATGCATTAAAAGTTTGAATGCTTAAGATGCCAATATAATTTGCTTAGAAATTCAAAAACTAAATTCAAAATTAAAATGAATTCAAACAGAGGGAACTGAAAATGAAGCAAATTCAAGTTTACATTAATGTTACAAATAATGGTACAATGTCGCTAAGATTCATTTGTGAAGATTTCTTTTCCACAAACATCAATAGAAATTATAAAATTAAACTCATTCTTTGCTTTCTTCTGGGGGAATGGGAACATTTCAAGATTATGATCCATAAAGGGAATTTCATCATCGTAGGAATTAAAAATTGGGATAGGTTCTCGAATACCAAAATTAATATGATGATTGAATGTTTGAAAATTAGAATGAACTAGAACAAATTCTTGATTAAAATTCTCTTTATCTTCAAAAATAGATTTAGCTAAGTAATCAGACAAAACGATTTTCGAAGAGAAAAGAGTTAGTATTTTAATTTTCCAACTCATTAACATAAGTAACTTCATAAGCGTTATTTTCCCATGAATTAAAGAAATCAGAATGAGGCAAATGATTGACTACTAAATTAAGAGAATGTTCAGGTTTATTAATTGAATTATCGATTAAATTTTCTCTACCAATTCTTAATAATTCATTATTAATATCATTTCCTTTGTTTAAAATTAAACTTGAATTTAAAGAGACTGTTGATTAATCATGAATTAAATTAATATTGCTAAAAATATCGAGATAGAGACAAAAATAGAAAGTTTAATACATATACTTGATGGTTTCTCTATGCATAGATGATTTTTGATTTTCCAAAATAGAAAACTCGTATTCCTCATGTATTTGACCAATTTCCAAATTGTTGTTGAGATTCTCCATCATTTGCAATTTATTATCAGAAAATTGTGAATTAATTTTAGTAGTAGACTATGTGTTTCCGACATTCTCTAGTTGATTTAATTGTTGTTGATTTAGTTGTTGTTGATTGTCATTAATAGATTGTGCATTTTGCTGAAATTCTACTTGATCAACATTATGTAAATTTGGAGCATTTATGGCATAATGATTATCACTTGTACTTTCAATTTGCGAAGAATCGAATTTGTGATTTTGAGAAAGTGTATCACTATTAACAAAGGCTATACTTTCTGGTTCTTGATAGCTGTCATAAGATAAAGACACTAAATTCCTGAACCATCCACTTAATTTGAATTAAGGAGGAAAATCTTTGGAACGAAGTTGCATTAAAATTAATTTAAATCTAACATAAAACATATCCAAAGTGTCGCCTTCCATCTTAAGCAATTATTCTAACTTATCACACATTTTCGTAATCATATTCCTAGAGTGCGTGAAGGAAAAATCTTAGAAAATTTGTCCCAACTACATGCAAAGGCAACTGGAAGTGATAAGCATGAGTATTTTTATTTTCATGTGAAAGTACGAGTGAAGATCCTGCAAATAATATCTTCATCAATATGGAAATTATTGCACCTTAAGATAAATTGGAGGAGATGACTAAAAGCAGATGTATAACCATTGTATCCTTACCTGAGGCAAGATCTTGACTACCTTTAGTGGAGTGATTTTTAGATGAGGTCCATTAAAGAAACTCCAAGGAAGTCTTTTACATGGGGCATAGTAATAAAATAAAATTTATTCAAAGAAAATAATTTATCAGGCCCTCCTTAGTACGCTAGGCTGGACATGGATCAAGTGGCCATAACAGGACTGCTTTATAGGTATCAAGTTGCATACATAATTTCCTTGCTAGTATTGGTATGGATGATACATTCATGTGTATATTTTGTTCTCTTGTTGTTATTGGTATGGGTTTTGACAAGTGTGACAATGGTTTCAACCTTGCCTTACCACTTCCGGATAGCCATGGTATGATGGGGTTCTTTTATTTAGTTGATATTTTGATTTTTGGATTGTTTTGGAAATGGGTGAGGTGGTTTTAGGAAAATTCCAAAGGGCTTAAGAACCCCCTGACTAGTTTTGGCAGGATTGCAATAAATCCTAAGGTTGTGTTGAAAGCTCAAACTTCTCTACCTCAACATTATAAGGGGGACCACCCGGTCGACACCTTAGAGTAGCTCCTTTTCTATTTGGAATGGTGTTTCCAACTGGTTAAACTAGGTCAAGTTACCTTCTCTTTATCTTTAGGGACTTAAAGTGAGACTTTCACTTACCAATAGAGAAGATACATCACATCAGTCCTCTTGCTGATTAGGTAATAAAGCGATCCTTAAGCTGATTTTAGGCTCAACCAAGCCATAATTAAATTTGTCCTCTTTGATGAGAGGACTTATAGGAATGCAGAATTAAATATAAATGGAAGAAAAAGGAAAGAAATCCTAAGCCCATCTCGATTAGAAAGATATAAATCTAACTCAAGTGACATAAAAGTCATCAAACTATTGAGATTTCAATATGTTTGGTTTATTACGAATATTTGGCTAATGAAGTAGTTCAATAAATTGATATTATAATTTAAGAAACATGTTGTTTAGAGATCTATTAACAATGAATGATGAGCCAATAACATCATGAAATAGTTCTCATAATGCCAATGGAAATTAAATTAGAATTAGATGATAGATTTCTTAGGAAATAGCTACTTAGAAATCTGATTTAAGCATAAGAGAAAAGGAGGAAATTAACAACAGATCTATGAAATAAACAAATTACATAGCTAATATGTAAGACATGAACTCATCTACAATAGTGCATAATATAAATCCAATTAACATAATTGTTTCATCAAAAATGAATTTCATATTAAAAATAATAGTATTTCTAATACAAACAAATTTGTACCTGTTCTCCTCGTCTATTCTTTGAATATAATCTCCTACAATCTTCTCTAAAGCATAAACTATGCTCCTAAAGACGAGAGCTGCAATAGTGAAAGATTTGCCTCTCATACATTGTTCAGAAAAGAAAAAGTCAAATGCCAATAATTCCAAGATCTCAGACTCTCTACTTACAACCTGAGATCCCTATTATAATAGGATTTTAAGAACTACAAAATTGCAGAAGAAAAAAACCCTTTGCTGATTTTACAAACCACTATTTATAATTTACAAAATGAATTCCAAAATATGAGAGTTGTTGAAGAATCATTCTGCTCCAACAATTTTCATTGGTTGAAATTATTTCTCTTCTATTGCGAGAGCAATTCCATTGACTGAAATATGTTACTCCTCATCTCTTCAACTTTTTTCATATCAAAGCTAATTAAAATACAAATTAAAATACAATTTAAAATAAAAAATATCAAATATGGAAAATAAAACATCCTCAATTAAAACTCAAATAAATAAAAAGGAAATAGGAGCTTTCATTTTATCCCTATAAAAATATTATTGTTCAAGGGTAACATAGTCGAATGGATCTACATTCGGGAGAGACTATGAGAAAATGAAAATGCAGAAAATTAAACTTAGAAACTTAATTTTGTTTAAAACTTCAGAGTTTGATCTTCTACTAAATTTTAGACTTGTTAAATGATCAAATATAATTATGAAACTATTTCATAAATATTATCTATCTTTTTATATACCTAACTAACAATCCTCGGCCTCATTTGATGAAGTAATACTCAACTTATTAGCTCTCAAAATTAAAGTGTCAAAATTGCTAGATTTATGGAAACTTTGCTATCTAAAGTAAAGATAAGAAAGTTGAATTAAATATTCAAATCTTGAATATTTAAAAATTTGATTAATTACTCATTAATATATATAATTAATTATTAAATTAATTAATATAATTTAAAAAAAAACTAATTACAAATTAATTATATAAAAAAATAATTAAAATTAAATTGGAATAAATTAGAGTTTAATTAATATTAAATAATTATTTTAAAGTTTATTTAACATATTAAAAAAACTAAAAGTTGATATGTTTCAAATGCAACATATTACGTTAGTCTTAGTCATACGAATAACAAAGTAACTTTGACCACGTGTTACCATCGGAGTCTGAAGGAAGCTCGATATCGGAGTTTATCACACGACTTGATCATATGAGACATCTGGGGTCTTGACTTCATCAAATATAAAAGCTGTGATATATGCCAAGTCTCGATACTTCACATCAAGGTAATAAAATGATGCAGGTAGGGCTTGCAATTACCAGGATCTTCAATCACTCTACTTATAAACATGCATCTCCGCATTTGCCAAAGCAAAAATCAATGCCTAGCAATTTCAATATTTTAAATTTGAATGCGGAAGCTTTTCAAATTAATCAAACTCACAATCTTCATACCATTAACCTTCAACTCTGCATTGGCGCTACAGCTCAACACTTTACCTTTCATTGAAGTCAAACCAAATCATCATTCCAATGTTCCCATATGAATGCTTTTACTTAATTTAAAAGGTCTTCACTAAGATGCTCGGACGATGAAACCTTGATCTCCCCTTCAAACAGCTAAACAACGAACTTATTTCACCACCTCGCAGTCAATCTTCACTAAGGATGCTTGGACTTACTCAATACAACGTCTGGGCAGTAATTCAATCGAATTACTTATTAATTTAATACACTTTATATTGTGACCACTATTCCAATACGCGCTAAGGTTTCACGTCTGTCCCAAATCGAGCACAGCATCTGTTAAGAAACAAGATAATTGACTTCATCTCTGCCATTGTTTTGCTGAGCGCGTAAGTGTCCTGCCATCCGGATGCTTTTGCCCTGAAAATAGCGTTTGAATGACATTTACTTAGGTTTCAATCACGTTCTGAGCTGTTCCCTTAAGAGATTATTATAATGGCTCTGCGTAAACAGAGTTCTACTCTATCATGAAATCAAAGTGCCATAGCATATCAATCAAAAGGAAAACGATCTTTTAACACACAATAAAGTCATCTCCGAGAGTTTTTCTTTTAATTGTAATAAAATGAAATTACAATGGCGACAGCAATATGCTTCAACAAAAGAAACGAGCCAAACTGTCCCAATAATCAATAAAGCATCAAGCGGAATTACTAAGGTGATTCAAGCTTGTCAATACACAATACAACATCAAACGGAAATAGGAAGGCACTTCCCTAAACTTCCTTGTAATGTTCAACTCCTATCCATCTGAGATCTCAATTGGTTCACATCCTTTACTTGTGACAACAACCTTTTCCACCTTGGATTTAGCAACTCTAAAGTCGAGGTATGTTGGGATGGGTTTGAATGATTCTAACATTTGTGTATTTTCAGATATGTGAAGAAGATAGTGAAATATTTCACAAAGAAATTTCTATTGGGATAGGGTCCCTAGGGTCATTTTTGGGGTTAGTATAACCAATTTTTTGTAAATATTGTAAAGTATTTGTGACATATGGAAGAAGAGTGCTTAGTTAGATAGGAGTCAAAGGGGATTTAAACCCTTGTGTGGGTAAGTATTAGGTTGGTTTTGCAACTCACCCATAGGCCGCAGGCCATGGTATTGTATTTCAGATGCTATATATGTTTGAGTCATAACGATTCTAGAGGGGTAACTAAGTCAAGATAGATATTGTTTGGGAAGTGATAAGGTAGGAAAGCTCAGTTTCCTGTGATTAGGAGAAAGGCGAAGGCTCCTGCAGCTGATGGTGGGCTCCAGTATTGCAGGAATAATGTTGCAACTCCTCAGACTCCCTTCTTTACTTTTATCAACCTGGTAGTTCGTAACAAACTTGGAAGCGACGGTGCTGTATGCACAAGTACTAGCTCTTGCCGTGGATGTCACTTGATCAGCTGGCACAAGTCCGCTAGGAGCTTAAGCCAACTTCTATGATCTCTTAGAAGAAGCTTTTAATTGATGGACGAAAGCTAACTCAAAGGAAGCTAATCTACTTGTAGAAAGAAACGAAGAAGTTGAAAGGAAATGCAAACCCTAGCAAACCCTAGTTTTACCAACTAATCCTACCGGTGCAAGAAAAGCGAGGAAAGTGGTGGAAATGGATGCCATTGACTTCTAGGAAGGTAAAATGCATGTGACTAAGCTACTTCTACAACAAAATCTGGAAAGAACATCTTTTTGTATTTTCGAGTAATCTTGTGGAATTATTATGCATGTGTTTTAACTATTTTTTACTGTGCAGAGGTTGCTTGGCGAAAGGAAATGCTTGCAGGAGGTTGGGAAGGTGAAAAGAGGGCCTAAGGGGTCCCTAGCACCGTTCCAGAGAGTTTCACATTGATTAGATCTCAAGGAACCGTTTTCATGAGCTTGTACAGGAAGTCTGCAGGGGTTCCACAAGATGTATTGTAGCTTCTACAGGATGTTCTGTAGCTTCTACAAGATGTTCCAAAAAGAGGATTTTGGACGGTTGATGGAGGAAAAATGGTGGGAAAGTGGAAATGGAGGTTGGATAAGGATGTTAAGGGGTCGAGGACCTAGTGAATGAGGCTAAGGAGTGATTGGATTCGTTCGAGGATGGAGGGAGAAATGATGCACAAGAATGTAGAAATTAGGGCAAAGTGGGAAAATGTGGCAATCGAAGGGCAAGAATCTGAGTTAGAGGATGAAGCAAGTTGCATTGATGGAGGAAGGGTAGGCAAGGATGGATTACAGGTGATCTGCACACAATCTCTCAAAACTAATCAAAGAAAGACTAAAAAAATCAAAGATCTAGCTATTTTGACCTAATTTGACCTAGAAACCATAAGCATGATGGACAGAAGTTTGTTTATAGCAAATCATGTAAACAACTATGGAAACCAAACAATAATAGATCTAAGAATGTAATCACAAATGGTACTAACTTTTGCAACTAAGAATCTAACACTAGAAATTGCATGAAGAAGCAAGAACAATGTTTTTATGGTAGCAGGTATGCCTTGCTCTCAGCTCATGGTCCCAAGGAGGGAGAGGTGAGATCGAAGGTTGCTTGATGACCTTTTTCGAAGATAGTTTCTGTTACCAACCTGTTAAATTACTTGAAACATGAAAAGCTATTTTAAGCATCAAAAGCAACCTAAGTAACAAAGCAAAATCTTATTCTAAATAACAGATTTTATTCTAAGAATGCAGCAAAAACACATGAAAGTACACAAAGGAGGTACTGGGCACTTGGGTTGGGCCCAACCCAAGAGCTAAAGCCTCCTAAGAAAGATTAGATCTGGTGCAAAGCTGGATTCATCTTTATTGATCAAAAGAATAGTTACATCCCAAAAACTGTCTACAAGAAAAAGCTTGAAAATGTGCTGAAATGCAGAGCTAACCTACTGCCTAAAATCTAACTACAATATGACTAAAAACTGACTAAATTGAACTACAAATTGGCTAACTAAAATGAGGCCCTAAGCGTTCTTATTTATAAAAATTGAGGACCCCAACAGCCCTCCTAAACTTTAGGAACTCGACTGCCAAAACTTGCAGTTAACAACAACTTTACTAGCCCTTGCTCGGTTGCCCTTGTGATAATTGATGTGGTAGCCCTTGAACTCCGAGTTTCTAGTGGAGAATTTGAGGTAAGGGCTCATAAATGAAGGGGACACCTTCCTACAAATCCTCTCCACGAATTTGGCTGCCAAGTGCTCGTTTAAACCTTTGATTTTGTCTCAAAATTGACCAAAAAACTGCATAAAGCACACATTAGACTTTTTGGCATAATGACTAACCCAATTCACTCTATAGCATAAATATAATAAAAAACATGCAATAAACTAATGAGAATGGTGGATTAAGTCGAATTAGGAGGCTAAATGAGCCCATATAATTACCCATTTTTGGGGCTCATCAGCTGAGTGCATAGGAGGCCTTGGTAAGTTTGCAAATGAGTGCATGGACCCTTGCAGCTCACTTCGCAGGGTGGACGAAGTCTTTAAACCGAACGCTGAACTTAATAAGGACTGATTTTGGGACAATTATTTTGCTTTTGAGTATTATTCTGATTTCTATTCATCTTATGTTGTATCACCCAATGATATGTTTTCTGTGCAATAATGTGTAATTACTGTACGAACCTATTGAATCTTTAATATTTATGCGTGAACTAAGTAACTGTTTGTTTTCACGAAGATAAATGTTCAATTTGTTATTATTTTTTTTGAATTTGATAGATCTACGTAGAGGCATATCTAAGGTTACTAATTAGTGCACAATAGTGGATAGTTAGCTTCTTTATGGTCTATAAAGTCTAATCGCAGACCTTCATGAAGGTTTAGAAGCCATTTACTTAGAGTTACAGAAGCGGACCATAGAAAAATATTGATCTGCACGAAGGCAGATCTGAGCTACGAAGGCTTGAGAGCACTTATCACATGGTCTCTCGATGCATAAATCTAGTTCTAGCCTCTCCCAATACTACTTCAGGTGATACTGTAGCCTATGCTATGCAGGCTATTGCCAGAAGGGCCGACAGTTAGGGTTTTGTTGGTTGGCACAAACAACTATGAACTTGGGTCAGGCCCCTTAAGCCAACAAATGGTTTCATTTCTAGGACCGGGATCTATGTAAGATATGTGTGATAAATGTTTTCCTACAAAGAAAGATATTTACAAGTGGATTGATCAAAATGTGCACGCGTTCATGTCTCAAGAGAAAAGGAGCCCTAAGTTATCTAAGGAGCAGTGGTTGAAGAGATTTTTGTACACATACAAAACTAATGTGTTCTTCTGTTTCTTCCCTGAAGAACTACATGAGTGGTTATCTAAATTGGCAGATAGTCAAGGGATGTGGAGGCTTGACGGTTCTATAGTGTGGACTCCTGAAATAATGCGATTCCTGGAAGCATTAGAAAGCAATATCGTGGGGGTTGTGGATCACTGGATTGATCACACATTGGGAAGTTTTGTGAGTTATTTCATGATCAACAAAGATGTAAACTATAGCAAAGCGAAATGAAGGCTCTTTAAAGGAATGCGAGGTAAGTATTTGAAATCATTAAAAACTGGGATTAAAGTGATGTTATGTGAAAAGAGGGTTATGCAGTTACCTTGATGTTAGGATCTACGCAAAGTGGGATATTCTTTACAATGAACGAAGGATCAAGCCCATAAGATAGTCCACTGATTAAGCCCCCTTCAAGTGGCGATAAAAGGGTGGTGCTGACTACACCACGAAGTGGAGTTTAGTTAATTACATAGGGTATCCCGAGATTATCTCATCCATGCACTCTACCTCCACCTCCACCTTCACCTCATACACCTACACCTTCAACCCGTCCACCTCCATTTCTAGCATTCAACATGGTGAACACAATGAAGATGCTAATTTATAAACGGGTAGGGAGCAAGGATCCTGAACATTTTTGGTTTGTTGTAGGAGCTGTATGGACAACACAATAGATTATGGATTATAACATGAATAAAGTGCAGCTGGTTACAATCTTACAGGATTGCACATTAATATGGTACATCAATTATTGCAGTGATTACCCCAACGTGACATTGGCAGAAACCTAGCAAGATTGAATAAGGAGTTCATCAAGCCTAAGTTAGAGGCATAGTCAGTAATTGAGTTTAAGGAAGTCGAAGAGAAGGTAGATGAGACACCTTGGGATTTCGGTCAAAGGTTGAAATGCTTGATCAGGTAGGCCAATATGATAATCATAGATTCCCAACATCACGACTGGTATATAGCATCGCTCTTACTGCACTTGAGAGTACCTTTGTCATAGCAAAAGATAGTAACATAAGTAGAAGCTTCAGAAATAGCAATGCAGTTGGATGCTTCAACCATACAAGATACGAACCTTGGAGTGTAAAAAATTCACTCACATCTAGAAAGCCTACACTTGGAGTTGTAGAGTCTAAGAAAGGAAAGGAAGCCGAGCCGGAGGTGCATGCTGAGGTTTGATGCTTTAAGTGTAAAAGCCACGGAGACAATAAGGACCGTTTCCCTGTGTACAAGAACTATATTATAAGGGGAGGGCCTGTTCCCTTGAAACCAAAGAATAATGTTGGGATGAGTGTTGGAGCTACACTATGGTGTCCTATCTTCCACTTTAGAGGACAACACGCAACTGATAATTTCCATTTACTGCAGAAGTTTGTAAATACCTCTCAACAATTGTTCTGCAATTTCTGTAAATTTGTGGGACATGATGACTGACATTGTAGAAGTTATGTGATGATGATGGATAGAACTCCTACCTATCGAATGCAGGAAGAAAACCAACCTCAGCATCAAGGTGTAGGAAAAGCATGTGGAGGATTCCAAGGCTGAGGACGAGGAAGAGGCGGTGAACCAGGTTGAGGGCGTGGGCAGGTAATCTTCTATAATTGTGGTGAAGCAGGGCTCTTTGTGTGAGATTGCAAAAACCCTATTCATCCATCATGTAACTATTGTCGACAATTTGACCATGTGATAGAGGAATGTATGGTCCTTATGACAAAGATGGAAGAAAATAAGGCGCTGGCCTTGGAGCCTATGCAAAACATTCAAATGATGAGGGATGAGCTCCGCGAATAAGATCACAATGTAAATATACTGATAAGAAGCGATATGGTGACTGGTGTAGATAAAAGTAAGAAGCCTGAGGATCATGGGTGGGTTCTCAAGGCTGCTAAGAAGAAATTAGACTTTGATCTTAATCGCGCTAGAGAGAACTTCATGGAAGAAAAGAAGAACTTCACCGAGTCCTCCAACTCAAGAAGTTAGGAGAAAATGCCAGAAACTAGTGCGATGCAAGAGATAGATCCTTTAGTATTAGGTACTTTTTTGAAGACCTGTATGAATTTACTATGTGATCAGAAAGTGGTAGAAGGGTTGCAAGAGTTAATGGAAAAATGCACACATAAAGAAAAGACTCCCACTGAATAGTGCACTGTGAGGAAAATTGTTCAACATAAGAAGCACACGGGGCACAAAATGAGGTTGATTGCATAGATAGAAAAATATGAAATGGACGAGGTAATCTTGAATCTAGGGTCTAATGTGACTGTCATACCTAAGCAGAGATGGGAAAGAATGGGGAGACTTGCACTACAATGGTCTCCTATTCAGCGGCGCATGGATAATCAACAAAATATTATTCCAATCGGGCCCTTATACGGTATAATGGTTGATATTGAGCGTGCGAGTGTGCTGGTTGACTTTAAAATCATTGAAATAGTGGATGACAGTAACCCTTACCCCGCACTCCTAGGAATTGATTGGGATTTTGATATGGATGCGGTAATCTACTTAAGGAAGTGGAAGATGATCTTTGAAAGGAATTCGCTCAGGGTTGTAGTGCCACTAGACCCTGCAGAAGGAGCACATTGTACTTAACCTCTTCACGATTATGTGGAAAGTGACTATGATCCAGATCAGAGATACAAAATAATAGCGCAAGATGACGATTTGATCAATCCTAAAACTAATGGACAAATTTCATGGGACAGGGATAGCTCCTGCACCTCAAATTCGGATGAAGAGGTTGAACACTAGCATAATCAGTTGCATGAAGTATCTATGCTCCGTTGCAATAGGATGACAAAAGCACTATGGTGTGTCTCACGTGAGGTAAGGAAGCTTCCGCATTATGATGTTTTGACTGATGTGGAACTGTTTTTAGATGAATTTGGAAGGGAAGTACTGGAAGAACATCGCTTCTAGGCACTGGAATTGGTGCTGCATGCTACGCCTTCCCGTTGGTGGGGTATGCACAAGGAGGACTTCACTAGTTGGAAGGAATACAAAAGAATGATGAGATTAAGGTTTGGATATGCTAAAACTAAGATGATAGAAAGATACAATGGGAAGGATGATCCGCACGATCATTTGGCATGATGGACTAAGGCCTGGGGAATAGAACCACAATGAGAATGGGTGCACATTTTCTGTCATACCCTAGATACAATTCCAATGAACTGGTATCTTGAGACGGAGCTTTGCCATGGGAAAGGAGAAATCCGTATATGTGTGGATCTAAGAACGCTGAATGATGCATGTGTGCATGATCCATTTCCAACACCATTTGCTAATGAAGTATTAGAGAATGTTGGCAGACAAGAGGCTTATTCCTTTACTGATCGATTTTCAGGATATCATCAGACAAAGATCATGCCGGAAGATTGAAGAGAAACAACATTTGCGACTAAATTGGGTTGCTTTCCATATACGGTAATTCCATTCGGATTGAAGAATGCGCGTGCAATTTTCTCCCGAGTAGTGATCGTGGTGTTCAAAGAGTTTATTCATAAATTTCTAGAGGTGTATTTCGATGACTGGACTATGTTTGGCTTGGTGAAGTGCCATGTTGCAAGTTTGCACCTTATGCAGGATACATGTCAAAGGTATTATATCACGCTGAACTTGAAGAAGTGCATATTCTGTGTGCCTATTGGGATTTTGCTTGGCCATGTGGTATGTAAACAGGGATTGATGGTGGACCCTACAAAGATTGTTGTAATTGTGAATTTGGAAGCTCCTAGGAATGTGAAACAACTGCGCGTGACATAGGGGCACACTAGGTATTACAGGAAGTTTATCAAGGTGTATGCTCAGATAACAATGCCGATGGAAAAATTGTTGAAGAAAGATGTGATGTTTTGTTGGGATGAAAACTGTTAATGTAACCTTGATGTCTTGAAGGAAAAGATGGTAACTGCACCTATTTTGGTATTTCTTGACTAGGAGAAGGAATTCCATGTGCATGTATATTCTTCTCATATTACACTAGGAGTTGTATTAATACAAGCAAAAGAAGAAGAGATTGATCATCTGATAGCCTTCGTGAGCAAAACATTATCCAAGTCTGAGAAGAATTACTCCAATAGAGAGCGCGAAGGGTTGGCGATGGTTTACGCACTACAAAATTTTAGGCATTATTTGTTGGGTGGACACTTTCAAATGTATACAGAGCACTCCGTGGTGAAACACCTAGTCAATAATCCTGTGCTGGGGGGGAATATATGTTGATGGTTACTGTCATTTCAAGAATATGACTTTGAAGTGATTATGAAACATGGAAGGTTGAAAGTAGGACCAGAACATATGTCAAGGATTGAAACAGGTGAAGAACCAAATAGTTTGGAGGAAGGACTACCAGATGCACAACTCTTTGCAGTACACATTGCACATGACCATTTCCTAGATATCATTCAGTTTTTAAAAATGCAAACAACTCTGGAAGGTTATTCTACTCAGCAAAAGAAGGAGTTAGTAGTTTGCGCTACATATTTTTAGTGATTGTAGGTCATTTGTGTAATATGGGAACATATGAGATACTGTGAAGGTATGTTCCATAGTTTGAATGTGCTAGTATCCTGGCTATAACACATGGAGTGGCAGGAAGTCACTATGCAGGGAAAGAAACTACGAAAAATATTTTGTGTGTTGGATTACAGTGACCGACATTACACGAGGATTATAAGACATATTGCAAAGCATGCAATGCTTGCCAAAGGATGGGGAAGCCTTCACAAAGGGATGAGTTACCTTTAAATCCTCAAGTTTCATTGCAAGTATTTGATAAATGGGCCATTTATTTTATAGGTCCAATACAACCACTAGGTAAGAATACGGGCACACTATATATCATTACTACAACAGAGTATTGAACCAGATGAGTGGAGGAGTGGCTAGTGAAGGATTGTACAACTCCCACTACTGCGAGTTTTTGTTTGAATATTTCTTAATGCTGTTATCTCTGAGGTTGTTCCCCAAAACTTGTGAGAAAAGGGAATGCGACTGAGGTAACCACTAACCAGTCTTTTAGATGTAGTTTATAGCCTACCTGCATCCACAGAGGGCTCTCTCTTTATAATTTAGCTTTGTATTGAGGTGATTTTAGGCTAGTTGTGACGTACAGGAATTTGTTTTGATTTTTGTTGCATGATGAATTTTAGTAAGCCTGGGATGCAAATCTCAAGAACTTATTCCATTAGGCATATGAAGTGAGTGAGGCTGTACTGTTGAATATGGTTTGTTTGGTAAAAGGTTGTACTACAGAGAAAGATAATCAGTCCTGCATCAATTTCATAAGTTGGAATAGGATGGGATGAGAACCAGTGGGTGAAGGGAAATTAAGAATCCTTCATCACGTTTGACAGGGGGAAGATGCATGAATGTTATCAAGGAGCAGTAAAGAATTCCTTGTCAATATTCAAAGTGAAAGAATTAGTTGAAACAAGAGTAGCTAAGAATTCATGTTTATGCTAACTCTGAAGAAAACATAATTAGTAACTAAGATTGAGCACAGAGTGTATTTAAACAAATTATGCGCTATTCTTTTTCCCTGTCACTAAGAATATGAAACATATATGAAATTTGAAAACACATAAAACACAAAACATAGGTTTGAATAACTTATTGATCCATAGAAAAACACAAGAATCCTGTAGCAAAGTCCTGAGCCTCAAATTCATATTCAGACAGTGCAAAGAAATGGAGTCCAACAACTCCTTATTTCATAAACTTCTTGAGTTACAGCGCAGTTCAGAGAAGAAATCATCAACCCGGAATATATCTCATGGGGAGGTATATATACAAAAAAGAGTTACAAAATATCTTGTGGACAAAATATCAAGCAATAACTTCCTCCACCTACTCTTACAAAGAAAATAAATGTAGAAATGAATGCAGGAGTAATTGTTTTTGTGCTGGCTGCTTTAATTGATAAGATATGTTTGACGTTTTTAACTCAATAAGTCGGCTGGTCACTGTCTCTTTATTTTGTGTTGCTGAGTTGCTGCCCCAGCTCTGTTATCTGTGCGTGATCCTGTTTTGCTGAGCAACAGTCCCAGCTTGACTCTCTTCCTTTATTGTTCTTATCTTTATTATATGTGCCACATGTTTTGACATTTTATCAAATGCAGATAAAAGGGAAAATTAGAATTACCTTGGTAAAACATTTAACATGCTCTACCACCATTCCTCTGTTGGCAACTGGTGTCTTTGCATTTTTACTAATGTTTCATCAACTTCAGTATACCTGTAAAAGTTGGGCTGGACTACAGAAAGGTGATTGATTTCATGTTCGATATAGAATATCCAAATTGTCATATAAGCTTTGTCCAGAGGGAGGTCCTGTGTCTTTTGAAATGCTTTATGATGTTGTGATCTGATTGGCAACATATGTATTCACCCTATGAGCATACTGGTAATGTGTTAACAGTCTCTGATTGGTGGTTAACGAACTGGGTAGACTCTTCTGTTGCAAGACTGTAAACTTTTCTATAAAAGCATTTATTTCTATCTACATTTCTTGGCACTTCCTCTCTAGATTTTGTACAAATTTCTTAGGATTAGCACCTTTTTCACTGTCAAAATAGTACCTGTTCTATCCCTAATATCTAGAGCTGCTAGTTGTTCCCTAGTATGAGTGTTCAAAAATGTATTAGTCTATTGGCCTGCTCATGCATGTTTCCCAACGATGCTTTGGCCTTCTGAATCTCTGCCTAGGCCATTTCTATTAATCCAATCTGTTCATGGATAGTCTTTATTGATCTCCATTGATCAATGATGGAATCGCCAATCTTAGTCCACAAAATTGTCTTGATCTCTGAGAGAGGTTTATGAAGAGTAAGATCTTTCTCCAAAGATTTTACCTTATTTTCCAAGGCTTTTACCTCTCTGGTTTTTTCTTCCATAGTGATTTTGGATTTGTCATAGCTTACCTCTAACTTGGCTAGTTTTTCTTTCACTTCCTTTAGATCTGCCATTTGGAGTTCTAATTCTTTTATTGCCTTCATCATTTCCTCCATGCCCATGATGGTATCTAGTACTGTTATTGTTGTTTCCGCTGAATCATCTGAAGTTGATGTACCTATTGCTGGGACAGTGGGAGGTACTGCTGTTGTGGTTGTAGGAGGAGCAATTGTGCTTGTTGGAGCTATTTCTGGTGGTTGGGAGGTTGACACTCCCTGCTTCTCTCTCATTCCTTTTTCCAATGCCTGGTCTGTTTCAGCTAACCTCTCATTCATCCTTATCAATAAATCCACCATGTCTTCCTCTGCCTTTTTCTGTACTAGCTCTATTGTCTATGGATGCATGGTGACAGGTATCTTTAATTGTCTCCTTAGTGCAGCTATATCCTCCTCTTTTTTCTTTATTAGGGCCTTGATACCCTTTGCATCCTTCGGATCATGCCTGAGCTCAAAGATAATTTCTTCTAAGGACTTAATCCTATTGTCCTTTGCTAAGGAAGAGGCCTTTTCCAATTCTAATTGGGCAGAGGTATTATGCAATAAATTTTGCAGTTTGTGGGCAAGCAATGCCTTGTCTTCCAAGGTGGAGTACACCATCTCCCCAGTTTGCTTATGTAATTCAATCTGGT
This sequence comes from Pinus taeda, assembly GCA_000404065.3. Classification (NCBI taxonomy): domain Eukaryota; kingdom Viridiplantae; phylum Streptophyta; class Pinopsida; order Pinales; family Pinaceae; genus Pinus; species Pinus taeda. The sequence goes on from APFE031177209.1 coordinate 141,142, forward strand.
CAATTGGATGGATTTATTTAGAGAGAACTTCCAGATTTGTTCTAATATAATCAGCAACTGACTGTGGTTGCTGCATGTTGGGCTTGAAATGACTGAGGATCATCTTCTTTTCCTGAATATCATCAGCTGACAGTAGCCTTTGTTGATTGGTGGGTGTTGTCCTCATCATATGATTATAAAGTTACATCCTCACTGGATCATTTTTTTCTTTTATTTAAGTGAAAGTTTTCTTGATATCCGAGCTTTGCTTGCTTTGAGGCCTGGTGGATGAAACTTCCACACTATGTTGCATCTCTAGCTCTTGCTGGAATGAGCTAGTTGATGTGCCAGCTAATGGAGAAGTTTGCTGCTCGGTTCTTTCCTCATCTCTCACGCTGCCTGTGGTTTCTTCCAAAAATTCCTCCTCATAATAGGGATTCAATCTCTGCCTCTTATCTCCTTGATGTTCTGCTGGCCCACTAGCAGGGGTACCCTCTTCTCTATCTCTCTATTTTCTCTTTTCCTCATTTTGAGGAGTCTGTAGTATAGGGGCTTCTGGTGCCTTGGTTTGAGCTCGGGGAACTTGCCCTTAACCATATTATTTTGATGTGGTAGGCTAATCTACCATTGTTTGTTGTTCTGTATCCATTACCTCCTTGCCCTTTGCTGATGCTGAACTGGCCTTTTGTGATGTTTGTTGTGAGGTCTCAGCAAAAGATGTATCACCTCTAATGAGCTGAGGTAGCTTGAAGGATATCTATCCAAAAGAATCCAGGTCAAGCGTTTTTTCAAGCTCCTTCATTGCCTTTTCTAGTTTATCTTCCTCAGTAATTTGTTCCACTAATGTGCCCTCTAACCATTCTTGTTGATTAGCATATTGCTGGATTTCAGGGATTTTACAATGAACATATGCTGGCAGCTTATTTTTCACTTTCCTATAACTTAAGAAATGATTGGGTTCATATGGTGCCCAATAAATACTCTGTTTCAGCGTAAGTTGTTGCCCTAAAATGTTGTTAGCTTCTTTCCAAGCTTCTCTCTTATTGAAGATGAAAGGGCCCAGTTGATTTCTTATTTTGAGTTGTGCTTTTTTCTTGACATCACAAAAATGGATTAAGATTGCTTGGATGAACTACCTAAAGTATTCCAATGCAAACAGTCTCATTGACACATAATTTGGCAATTTGTAGGGGTGGAACTCGCAGCCATATATTCGGATCTCATTGTGATTCTGGTAAGAGTACCAGTCACCTATGCTGTAGCTCTTGGAGAGTTGTAGGATTTTCTGCATTTCACGAGAGAGTCTATCTGGAGGACTTGTCATCAGCAAAGAAGAGGCTGGATGTATGAAGAGATCAGTGAATTCACAATAAGTATAAGGGGAGATATTAACATGGTGGAAGACTGAGGTCCAGAAGATTACAGACCTACACTCCCCCTTGACATCCAACTTTCTAATAGGAATTGGGAAGCTCTCTGTTTGATAATAAAGGAACAGGTGATATATGTATGATGAATAAGTGAACACTCCTCTGTCCATGCTCATGAATTGCTCATGGATCTTATCATCTATGAAAGTAGCATAATCATACTTGAAAGCAGTGGGCTATCCTAGAGTGAAAATGGACAAGAGGACCAATGTGGTTTCATCTACATACTCACTCGTTTTGAATCCCAGGATGTAGGATCTCATGTCAATAATAAATTTCCGAGCCTTATTGAACCAAAGATCTAAATAAGGAGGAGGCTACTAAGGTTGATAATCTGGCTTCATGAACAATTGGCCTATTCTGGTTATCTCGGAACTTGGCAATTTGCCCCCTTGGTCAAGCAAAAATCCAAGGGAAAGAGGAGTTAAAGGCCTAGTTGGCTTGAAATGCACCATCTCATTTATAGATTCAGGGGTGATATGAAATAGAATTGTTCCATAAGGAGACATCATTGCCCTTTGAGTAGGCTCATAATTGGCATGGCATTGGTGGATGAGGTCAGGAAAAATATTAACTGAAGGGAGGTAGTACCTGGGCATATTAGACTCCCATATTCCAAATACATTAGTTTGTTCTCGTAGTTGTTCCTGATCTCACAGAAAGCTTGGAGATGACATTTATGGCCAACCAAATCTTTGATTTGGAAATCCTTGTCAGCTAGGGGTAACCATTCAAGTTCTTTATGTGGAGCAATGAGAGGGGCAACATTGAGGGCCACTGGAGTAGGGACTTCCATTTTGATAACTTATCAGTGACATTTTAGTTGAAACTGGGTCTGTGCAACAGTAGTAGATAAAATGATATCTGTGAGGTCTTTCTCAGGGTTTTGCAGACCAAATTTAAGTCAGAATTGACTTTGGGTAGAAATTGTAGTAAACAACAAAGTTTTGCAGAGTTTTTAGCCGCAGCAGAATAGAAACAGTTGAGGGGTTTCCCAGAGATTTGAGGATTGAAACGAAGTGTATTTAACTTGCTAAGTAAGATTTGTGATGGGAAATGAAACTTTAGCAGAGATTTGGAGTGAAAAATGAACATGATAGTTCAGGGCTTTTTCATTTTTAGCGAATGCAAATTAAAATGAAGTCAAGTTCAACATAGTGGAGGAAATTTACAGAGGGAGCCAGGGTTTGCAAAATTTCTCAGTAAAAATAGGAAACACAGTAGTTACAGTGTACAATGTCAAAGGTAGCACGGTTTTTTATTCAAATTCAGGTTCTTTTGGGCAATATTGCAGAGAAACTCGAGAAGACAAGGTTCGAGAGAAAATTTCGGGTAAATACCTATTTTAACAGTGGACTGGGAAATTTGCAAGTGATAGACCGCGCTGGAGGACTGAGTGAGGAGTATTTTCAGCTTGAAAGCACGCTCTGTGGTGAGTAGTTTCCTTTGAACGTGAACTGGCATGCAAACTTTGCACAGAGAAAATAGACAAAAGTAATTGAAAACGACGTTCCTGGCCCTTTTTAACAAAAAGATTGGCTTTGGTGGGTTTTGGCGCATTCGTTCGCGTGATGTCAGTGTGATGAGACTACTTGTCGTGTAGGAGATGATGTGTCACAGACATGGGTAGATGACAAGGATGTGACATGGTGGAAAGAGAAGTGGCAACAGGGGTGACGTAGTCATGACATCAGTGCGGAGGCAGCGGGTGGTAAGCGGTATTTTTCGCACCGCTTTTTGGGTAGCGGTGGTATTGAGCAAGGGGGTCGTGATACAGTCGGGCGGGCAACGCATGTCCCCTATAGGGTGGAAAAACCACCATTTTCCCGGAATATAAACTTCGAGTGTCAAGGGGATGGCAATACAGCCGTGCACCATCAGATCTGAGAGCTTGGATCCAACGATCGACGAGACGTGAAGTTGGCAGGGGCATGGCATGGGCCCCACCATGATAAATGAATGTGATTGTAGGATTTGCGGGCTATAAAATGTTGGTTAAGGGGGTTATGCGGGCACGGTTATTTATTTAACCAAGTGTTAAATAAATATGATCGTTTGTGTATGCAGGGGGGGGTATTTGTTTAACAGAAAGTCAGACAATTCCTGGTGGAATGTGTGGAGGGTTGTTATTGGCCCCAGGTGGACAATGACTCCTGAAAAAATTAAAATATAGCCATATTAGGCCAGGGGCGGGATATTTATAACATTTTTGGGTTTATGTTATTTATTTAATACAGGAAGGGTCTAGTTATATATGGATTTAACATAAGAAAGTTAGTATGTTGATATGGTTTTATGAATGGAGAATGCTAAGTTTATAGGGTAAAAACTTAGGTTTTTCAGGGAAATGAAAGGGAAATGAAAAGACTTTTTACACAAGAAATGTGGCTTATTTAGCCTAGGTGAAAATAAAGTTTCCCTTAGTTTTTTTCATAAAATGAAGTAAACTAGGACAACTGAGCAGATCTCAATGCCCTTGGGGGGAGTGTTAGTAAATTATTGCTAAGAGGGAAATGAGAGGAAGTTAGACATGCAACATATGTTTGTCACCATTCTTTGCCATGGTAGTTATAATGCCCATAAGAGATGAATGACCTTTGAGAAAGGAGATCACTCATGCCACTACTTCTGCAACATCATAACTACCTACCCAACCTATTACACCTAGCATTTTTTCTTCATTTTTATTGGGTGCATTTGGACTAGCAAACCCTAATCTTCTTCTTTTCTTTTAGCCGCCCTCCTATCTAAATCTATCCTTATCTCTTCCAAGGACTCACATTGAACAGTTGAGCTCCTTTGCTTCTCTACCTAACTACTCATCTGCCAAGCCTAAACTGTTTGGATAGATCTTTATTCTCTATTCTAAAAAAGTAAATTTAAATATGAACCTGGCCAAGATTGAGCTGTTTGGCCATTCATAAACTATGATAAGATTTAAGCAACTGTACATAGTGGAATTCTTCAAAATATGGAACCTTTGCAGCATGGAGAGGATGAACATATTTGGCACTTCTCCAGTCAATCATGAAAATGAAACCTATTGGTATAGGAACCTAACAGTGGCTCCACTTGCGGATGGCTTTTCCTGGTGAAAATTCGAGAAAAATAGGTCAGATATCCTTATCTACACCTCCTGCTACATTCTGAAATTTTCCTTTGCTATATCCAAACTGTACACAGTACCTTGTAGAATATGCCCATCTCCTGATGATCTTATTCATCTATTTTCATTTCTTTTTTGGATACTTTTTGTTCTCATATTTATAGTTCCCAAGTGTCCTTTTTTCAATTTCTGATGGACTAAAAGGTGACACCAAAAGGTGGCGCGGTTCCTTGACTTTTCCTCAACATTTGCTGCATATCCGTTTCTATCTTATCGCTGTAATATATTGCAGAAAGGAAACACTCTTATGTACAAATTACAATGCTCATATTTTCAACAAACTGGATCAAAATAGTGCTTCAGCATTCATCCATTTACTGGCCCATCATTTGCCTTTGTATTATCTAGGCTTTTCAAAAATAAGGTGTTGTTTCCTTGTGCTGCCTGAATAGTATAAGGTCCTTTCCACAGGAAATCAAATTTTCCATGTTTTCCCCTATTTTCTCTTTTGGAATCCCACTTCAAAACTTTGTCTCCAATGTAGAAATCCTTTGCTTTGGTCCTTTTATCAAAGATCTTTTTAAGCTTTTCTTGTAGGACCTGAGCTCTTTGATAGACCTCCTCTCTAGTTTGCTGCAAATGATGTTTGATTAATCCTTCTTTGAATATCATTAGGCTCTTCCTATATTTCTTGCAACAACTTTATCACTAGGATTCCCAAAGAAGAAGGGTATACTACCTCCATACCATAAACCAACTCATAGGGACTTGTGCCAATAGATCTCTTAGTAGTCATTTTGTCTGCCCATAGTGCATTGACAAGCATTTTATGCCAGTTTTTCTTATTATGCTCCAAGACTTTCTTAATGATATTAATCAGGCTTTTATTGGAGGATTCAACTAGACCATTACCTTGAGGGTAATAGGTTGTGGAATGACCTAAAGTAATGTGGTGTTTATGGAAAAAACTGATCATTTTCTTGGACTTAAAAGCAGTAGCATTGTCTGTTATAATCTTCTCAGGACAGCCAAACCTAGATAAGATGTTAGTCTCTAAAACTTGCATGATTACTGATTCATTGGCTTGCCTACAAGGGATTGCCTCTATCCACTTGGTAAAGTAGTCTATGGCAGTAAGGATCCAGTTTTGTTGGCCAGAGGATGAAGGGTGGATTTCCCCAATGAAGTCTAAACCACATTGTTGAAATGGTCTTTCAGTGGAAATGGGCTTGAGGGTTATAGGAAGCAACCTTTTTCTTGCCTTCAAAGATTTGGCATTTGTTGCAAGAAGTTACATATTTCTTTACATCATCAAATAGGGTGGGCCAATAAAATCCAGCCCTTAGGATTTTATCAGCAGTTGATTTCCAGTATAAATGTCCACCACAATCACCTGCATGAAACTATTTAAGTACTTTGTCAGTTTCATCTTCGATTAGACAATTTAATAAAACACCTTCATGATTTTTCCAAAAGAGAGCATGATCTAAAACATAGAATTTAGAAGCTTGCTTTTTCAAAAATCTTTTCTTAGTTCTGGATAATCCTGGAGGAGCTTGCAGGTTTAATAATACAAAACATATGTCAGCATACCAAGGTGATTGTAAAAAGGCTTGATTGATCTGTGGAGTCACCATCTCCTACTCATTATCTAGTTGATTTATGCCAAGGGCTTGAAAGTTGGTTTCAGTCATAAGTTTGGCTAATCGTTGTCCTTTTATCAGCTTGGTTTGTTTGATTTCAATGTCATATTCTAGTATGGTAGCTATCCATTTGCCCCTTTTGCCTTCAATTCCCTCTTGGGTTAGGATGTCTTTAACAACATTGTTGGGCACATAAGCAATCACATGAGAGTATAAGATGTAAACTATAAAGTCCTTAATGGCTTTTACAAGTGCATATGCTTGTTTCTCCATGATTTGATATTTGAGTGGAGCATCTCTAAGTGCCTTGCTAAAAAAGCCTATGGGTTTTTCACATCCCTGGTTTTCTTTTTGAAGCAAAACAACAACGATTGTATGTTCTGATGCAAATGAGAATATGATAGTCTTTGTCAAAATTCAGACTTGTAAGGACTGGTGTTTGAGTCAAAGCTTTCTTGATTTCTTCAAAGGCTTGTTTAGCTTTTATTGTCCACTTGACCTTGGAATGTTTTTTCAGCATGTTGTTCAGCAATCTTATCAGCTCGTCCATATTTGGTATGAATCTTCTTAGAAAATCGATCTTCTCCAAAAAAGCTTGTAGTTCTTCGATGTTTCTAGGGTGAGGAACTTGCAGAATAGCTTGTATCTGTCTGGATCAATTCTAATGCCTTATTTGGAGATGATATGGCCCAATAAGTTTCCTTCTTCTAGGCCAAACAATGATTTCTTTGGATTTAATGATATGCCATATTTCCTGCAAATTAGAAATACTTGTCTGAGGTGATCTAAGTGTTCTTGATCTAATTTGGAGAATGTTGTAAGGTCATCTAGGTAAATGACTAGAAAATCATGGATTTCTTTAGCAAAAGCTATATCCATGGCCCTTTGAAAAGTTGCTCCTACGTTCTTGAGTCCAACTGTCATTTTTACATATTTGAAGGTTCCCCAAGGGGTTGTGAAGGCAGTTTCGTCTTAATAATCAGGGTTCATTAGGATCTGATTGAAACCTGAGAATCCATCTAATAGTGAGATCCTTGAAGCACTCACCACCCTTTGTAGAATGTGATCCATTTTGGGTAAGGGGTAATTATCCTTTAAAGATACTTTATTCAAATTTCTCAAATCGACACATAGCCTAATCTCTCCTGTTTTCTTTCTAGTGGGTACCAAATTTGAAACCCATTCTGAGAATCTAATGGGTGCAATAATTCCGGCTTCATACATCCTTTTAACTTCTTTCTTAATTAGAGGGAGGAGCACAGGGTTGACCCTCCTAAGTTTCTGTTTGAAAGGTTTTTGGTTTTCCTTGAGAGGTATGGTGTGTTGGATAACATATGTATCATAAGACTTTAGGTCCTCGTAACTCCATGCAAAAACATATTGAAATTCTTTGAACAGTTCAATATACTTTAGTTTTTGGTCAGGAGGCAGGGCTTTGGATAATTTTATCTTTTTGGGATTCTTTGTAGTTCCAATATTAGAATCCTCAATTTCTGCATTTAATGGCTGTATTTTAGGTTTCCTGGAAATGTCATTTGAGTCAAAAATGTCATCTAAAGGGGTCAGGCCTATAGGTAAAAAATTATCCTTCAAATCAATCACCTCACATTTTGCTCCAATAGCATCATCACATTTTGTTTCTTCAAGTTTTTGTAAATCTGTTTTAGCAAAATTTGTAGGACGTAGAAATTGGTTTATTGTTTCACCAGAAATATGTGTCTCAACTATGTCTATTTGATCATTTTCACTTACAGTGCTTGTATTGATTTTTGTGCTGGAAAACTCTTCTTTGAGGATCAGGAAATTATTGATTGAATGTCACAATCAAAGACTTGCCAATTTTTGACATTATCAGGTACAACTGGCCTATATTTAATCTCAACTGAAAATCGGTGATTTGGCTTAAATGACAAGTTACAAGTATTGGAAAAAGTTGCTAGACTATGAGCATGTAGATTTTGATTCCTTGGAATTTTGGTGAGCTAAGATTCTAAAAAGGTGTTGAGAATTTCAATTGCTGCACCTCTGTATGATCTTAATCTAATGTCATTTGTGATAAACTTTCCTTTGATTTGCTAAATTATCAAATCAGAATCTCCTAAAACTAATATCGTATCTGCCCCTAGGCTTTTGATCACTTTCAGCGCAAGTAGAAGGGCTTCATATTCGGCCATGTTGTTGGTGCACCTAAAATTTAACCTATATGCATGTCCTTAAGCATGATCATTTTGTATATTTTGTATCCAAATGCCTGCCCCTGCTCCCAACTTATTGACAGATCCTTCAAATTCCAAATACCATAGGATTTCTTGTCTATAACTATTATCAGAAGTTTTCAAGATTTGTTTAGTAGGCATGTTTGAATTTTCAGTCTCATGGGATTCCTCTTGTGTGACTGTCATTTTGTTGTTCTCTGAGACTTCTTGGATTTGAATAGTGGATTCCTCATTTAGGAGTACGTCTTGGCCTAAGATCAAAATTTTGACATCAGATGGAGGGCAAATCTCATTGTTGTACAAGTTGAAAGAATCCATGTATGAATGCATAAAATAAATAGGAAACTTTTAGGGTTTTTCTTGGCTACTAACCACATATTTCATCAAATTTTCCCTATATAATCTCTTTGGCTGGCCAAAGACTTAGATGGTGGCATAGGACATGTCAAGCTGTAAAGAACCTTGAAGCTTGGCACCCCAACATCTAGATAATAACATTCTGTATTTGGGTGGGATATCAGCCACTACTACATCCATTAGAATTGTCTTGGTACGGTATTGGACCAGTGATACACACAAATCTTTAATCAATCCTAGGCATCTAACTGGGGTAGAATAAAATGAGAACAGATCTTTGTATGGCCGGGTTATGTCTAGTTCCAATTTTTCCATCACTAATTTGGGCATTAAGTTGTGAGCGGCCCCAGAATCAAACATTGCATTGTGAAGTACCTTATCATGAATATTTAAGTTGACATAGAAAGGAGGAACTCCTCCATCTACAGACTTTCCATTTACTTCAGGTCCAAATATAAGTTATGGTTGGTCATCAAGGACATTCATTGCATCTCTGTTTTCTAGAATTTGTATCGATCTACTGAGTTTTTCCCTAAAAAATTCATGCCTATCCAATTTAGACAGTGGAATGGCTATTTTTAACTTGCTTATTTCAGTCTCCAAATTGAAGGGTTTTTCTATTTGTGTTTTAACATTCTGGGTAGCAAGGTTATCCTTTTCAGCTGGGCTTTCTGTGTCTGATTCTTTCATTGGAATATTATTATGTGCTGAAGTCACTTTTACACCATTTTCTAAAGGTTCCTCTATGATTTCTCCAAGAGGTAGAATAGGTGGAGGGCTCTGATTTTTGTTTGGCTGAAACATCTTCAATGATTAGAGTATTGGAATTTGAAATTGGTTCAAGAGTAGTTTGTATATGAGAATTCTTGAGTCTGGTTTTAGTAGGCTGTTTCATTGCTTTCTGATTGGGGTCATCAGGGATATCTATTCTCCTACTTCTCAAGTTATATTGTTTGTGGAATTCATATACAGTTGTGTCATACCCTTCCTTGAAATCAAAGGATTCCCCTGATTACATTTGAAACAAACCAAGAGTATGAGCCTCTTGATCTTCTTGAGTTAGGAAAATTTGTTGTCCACTATTGAGACCCATCAAATTGATTTGAGTATCTTCCATTGGTTCACTAGATGTTGAAGCCTCAACATAGTTTTCTTGGAATGGTGGTCTGAAGTTTTGGTCACGACCAGCTTTCCTAGTGTTAGGATTCAGGTTTTTCCTAAAGTTTGGATTCCTCCCAACATTACTTGATTGCCCATCCCATGATGATTGCCTCTAAATAGTTTCAACTCTATCCCCAAGTCTATCCATACCTTTAATAATAGCATCTAATTTTTGTCCAAATGTAGAAGCCTCTTCCTTAAAAGTTGTTCTTCTCTCAGATCTGGCCCGGTTTCATTTAGAAATCAGATTAGCTTCTACATTGATAGCTATGCTTTGCATGTCTTCTAAGCTTGCAGGAGCTCTTTCTCTAAGCTAGTAGGCCATGTCCGAGTCAAATCCATTAGGGAATTTGATGAAGTCCAAGTTTGGTGGTGGTCTAAGATTAGGAGGAAGAGCATTGTACACATTATTAAATCTGGCACAATAATCTTCAACAGTTTCTTGTGGGCCTCTTTTCAAGCTATCATATTCTGATAGGATATGTAATGGATCCTTCTTCTTTTCCCATCTGTTCAAGAAAGTTTGATAAAGGGCTTCAGGATTGGGAATGGTATTTCAGGGAGTGCCCTAAACCAGGCCCTGACATCGCTAGTTATACTTTGGACAAAGATCTTCATCCTAATATCATCATCATCAATTTCATAATTCTCAAAATAGTCTGTCATTTTCTTTGTATGTTGCTATGTTGTGTAGGTACCAGCACCATCAAAATAGGTGATTTTTCTTTGGTAATCCCGAGGCATAGCCCCTGGATTTGCAGGTAATTGCAAGGGAGCATAACGCTTTTCCATAGTTACAGGGATAAATGTCGCAGCTGGAAGAAGATGGATTACAGTTGAAATATTGGTTGTAGATGGGGGGGTAGAAGAGATTGTTTGGAGGAATAATGGTGAACTAGGAGAAGCAACAGTGATAGGAGAAAAGGCTTGTAATTTTCCAGCAGAAAGTTGAGCTTGGATAGGTTTCTGGATTTGAATCAGCAGAGCTCTCTTGATTTTCAGGTTTTCTAAGGCTCTTAGGGATCAAATTGGGTGATTGTCAAAAATAAGTGGGGGATTTGGGTCTGGGTTTGATCTAGTGTAACGAGTTTTCTTCTTTGGAGCCAGCTTCTAGAAGTAGATTTTTTGGTATTTTCTAGAAATATTTGAAGCATACAAGTTTTGACAATATTTTGAAGGGAGCTTTTGAAATATAGAAGGTGTTGGGCCTTCCTTCAGGTATGTTTGAAACAAGGAAACTAATCAAATGTTTGAGACAGTTGTTTAAAGCCTAAAAAATAGGCTGGAGATAGACTTAAATAGCTTTTATTTACTCTTTTGGTTGCATAGCAAAAACAGTTTCAAAGGCTAGATGACTAACTTCAGACTCCATATGTAATTTTTAGAAACTAGACAGCAGTAACAAACGATCATTCAGTTCCCCAATGGAGTCACCAATGATGTTATCACTCAGGTTGTTCCCCAAAACTTGTGAGAAAAGGGAATACGGCCGAGGTAACCACTAACCAATCTTTTAGAGGCAGTATCTAGCCTACCTGCATCCAGAGAGGGCTCTCTCTTTATAATTTAGCTTTGTATTGACGTGATTTTAGTCTAGTTGTGACGTACAAGAATTTGTTTTGATTTTTGTTGGATGATGATTTTTAGTAAACCTGGGATGCAAATCTCAAGAGTTTATTCCATTGGGCATATGGACTTAGTGAGGATCTACTGCTGAATATGATTTGTTTGGTAAAAGGTTGTACTACAAAGAAAGATAATCGGTCCTAGATCAATTTCATAAGCTAGAATAGGATGGGATGATAACTAGTGGGTGAAGGGCAGTTAAGAATCCTTCATCACTTTTGACAGGGGGAAGATGCATGAATATTATCAAGGAGAAGTAAAGAATTTCTTGTCAATATTCAAAGTGAAAGAATTAGTTGAAATGGGAGAAGCTAAGAATTCCTGTTTATGCTAACTCTGAAGAAAACATAATTAGTAACTAAGATTGAGCACAGAGTGTATTTAAACAAATTCTGGGCTATTATATTTCCCTGTCACTAAGAATATGAAACATATATGAAATTTGGAAACACAGAAAACACAAAGCATAGGTTAGAATAACTTATTGATCCATAGAAAAACATGAGAATCCTGTAGCAAAGTCCTGAGCCTCAAATTCGTATTTAGACAGTGCAAAGCAATGGAGTCCAAAATCTCTTTATTTCATAAACTTCTTGAGTTACAGTGCAGTTCAGAGAAGAAATCATCAAGCCCAAATATATCTCACGGGGAGGTATATATACAAAAAAGAGTTACAAAATATCTTGTAGATAAAATATCAAGCAATAACTTCCTCCACCTACTCTTACAAGGAAAATAAATGTAGAAACGAATGCAGGAGTAATTGTTGTTGTGCTGGCCACTTTAATTGATAAGATATGTTTGACTTTTTTAACTCAATAAGTCCTCTGGTCGTTGTCTCTTTATTTTTCATTGCTGAGTCGCTGCCCCGACTCTGTTATCTGTGCGTGATCCATTTTGCTGAGCAATAGTCCCAACTTGACTCTCTTCCTTTATTGTTCTTATCTTTATTATATGTGCCACGAGTTTTGACATTTGATCAAATGCAGATAAAAAGGAAAATTAGAATTACCTTGGTAAAACCTCCAACATGCTCTGCCACCATTCGTCCATTAGCAACTGGTGTCTTTGCATTTTTACTAATGTTTCATAAGCTTCAGTATACCTGTAAAAGTTGGGCTAGACTGTAAAAAGATTATTGATTTCATGTTCGATATAGAACAGATTTTCCAACTTGTCATATAAGGTCTGTCCAGAGGGAGGTCCTGTGTCTTCTCAAGTGCTTGATGATGTTGTGATTTGACTGGAAACATATGTATTCACTCTATGAGCATACTGGTCATGTGTTAACAGTCTCTGATTACTGGTTAACAAACTAGGTAGACCCTTCTGTTGCAAGACTGTAAATCTTTCTATAAAAGCATTTATTTCTATCTGCATTCCTTGACACTTTCTCTCTAGATTTTGTACAAAATTTCTCAGGGTTAGCACCTTTTTCACTATCAAAATAGTACATGTTCTGTCCCTGATATCTAGATCTGCTAGTTGTTCCCTGGTATGAGTGTTCAAAGAATGGATTAGTCTATTGGCCTGCTCAGGCATGTTTCCCAACAATGCTCTGGCCTTTTGAATCTCTGCTTGGGCCATTTATATTAATTCAATCTGTTCATGGATAGTCTCTATTGATCTCCATTGATCAGTGATGGGCTGTCCAATCTTAGTCCACAAAATTTTCTGGATCTCTGAGAGAGGTTTATGAAGAGTAAGATCTTTCTCCCAAGATTTTACCTTATTTTCCAAGTCTTTTACCTCTCTAGTTTTTTCTGCCACAGTTATTTTGGATTTGTCATAGCTTACCTCTAACTTGGCTAGTTTTTCTTTGGTTTCCTTTAGCTCTACCATTTGAAGTTCTAATTATTTTATTTCCTTCATCATTTCCTTCATGCCCAAGCTGGTATTTGGTAATGTTGTTTTTGTTGTCGTTGAAGCATCTGAAGCTAATGTACCTATTGCTGGGATAGTGGGAGGTACTTCTGTTGTGGTTCTAGGAGGAGCAATTGTGCTTGTTGGAGATGTTTCTGGTGGTTGGGAGGTCGACACTCCCTTCTTCTCTCTTGTTTCTTTGTCCAATGCCTGCTCTGTTTCTGCTAACCTCTCATTCATCCTTATCAATAAATCCATCACGTCTTCCTCTGCCTTTTTCTGTACTAGCTCTATTGTCTGTGGATGCATGGTGACAGGTATTTTTAATTGTCTCCTTAGTGCAGCTATATCCTCCTCTTTTATCTTTATTAGGGCCTTGATACCCTTTTCATCCTTCGGATCATGCCAGAGCTCAATGATAAATTCTTCTAAGGACTTAATCGTGTTGTCCTTTGCTAAGGAAGAGGCCTTTTCCAATTCTAATTGGGCAGAGGTATTATGAAATGAATTTTACAGTTTGTGGGCGAGCAATGCTTTGTCTGCCAAGGTGGAGTACACCATCTCCCAAGTTTGCTTATGTAATTCAATCTGGTCAATTGGGTGGATGTCTTTAGAGAAAAATTCCATATTGGTTCTAATATAATCAATAGCTAACTATGGTTGCTGCATGTTGGGCTTGAAATGACTGATGATCATCTTCTTTTCCTGGATATCATCAGCTGACATTAGCCTTTGTTGATTGGTGGGTGTTGTCCTCATCAGATGATTATAAAGTTGCATCCTCACTAGATCATTTTTTTCTTTTATTTCAGTGAAAATTTTCTTGATATCTGAGCTTTGCCTGCTTTGAGGCCTGGTGGATGAAACTTCCACACTATGTTGCATCTCTAGCTCTTGCTGGAATGAGCTAGTTGATGTGCCCGCTAATGGAGAAGTTTGTTGCTCGGTCCTTTCCTCATCTCTCACGCTGCCTGTGGTTTCTTCCAGAAATTCCTCCTCAGAATAGGGATTCAATCTCTGCCTCTTATCTCCTGGTTGTTCTGCTGGTCCACTGGCAGGGGTACCCTCTTCTCTATCTCTCTTTTTTCTCTTTTCCTCATTTTGACGAGTCTGCAGTACAGGGGCTTCTGGTGCCTTGGTTTGAGCTGGGGGAACTTGCCCTTGACCCTGTTATTTTGATGTGGTAGGTGGATCTGCCATTGTTTGTTTTTCTGTATCCATTACCTCCTTGCCCTTTGCTAATGCTGAACTAGCCTTTTGTGATGTTTGTTGTGAGGTCTCAGCAAAAGATGTATCACCTCCAATGTGGTAAGGCAGCTCGAAGGATACCTGTCCAAAAGAATCCAGGTCAAGCATTTTTTATAGCTCCTTCATTGCCTTTTCCAGTTTATCTTCCTCAGTAATTTGTTCCACTAATGTGCCCTCTAACGATTCTTGTTGATTAGAATATTGTTGGATTTCAAGGATTTTACAATGAACATATGCTGGCAGCTTATTTTTCACTTTCCTATAACTTATGAAATGATTGGTGTCATATGGTGCCCAATAAAATATTTGTTTCAACTTAAGTTGTTGCCCTAAAATGTTGTTAGCTTCTTTCCAAGATTCTCTCTTATTGAAGATGAAAGGGCCCAATTGATTTCTTATTTTGAGTTGTGCTTTTTTTTTGACATCACAAAATGGGATTAAGCCTGCTTGGATGAACTGCCTAAAGTATTCCAATGCAAATAGTCTCAATGGCACATACTTTGGCAATTTGTAGGGGTGCAGCTCAGAGCCATATATTCGGATCTCAGTGTGATTCTGGCAAAAGTACCAGTCACCTATGTTGTAGCTCTTGGAGAGCTGTAGGATTTTCTGCATTTCACCAGAGAGTCTATCTGGAGGACTTGTCATTAGCAAAGAAGAGGTTGGATGTATGAAGAGATCAATGAATTCACAATAAGTATAAGGGGAGATATTAACATGGTGGAAGACTAAGGTCCAGAAGATTACAGACCTAAACTCCCCCTTGACATCCATCTTTCTAATAGGAATTGGGAAGCTCTCTGTTTGATAATAAAGGAACAGGTGATATATGTATGATGAATAAGTGAACACTTCTTCTCGGTCCATGCTCATGAATTACTCATGGATCTTATTAGCTATGAAAGTAGCATAATCATACTTGACAATAGGGGGTTGTCCTGGAGTGAAAATGGACAAGAGGACCAATGTGGTTTCATCTACATACTCACTAGTTTTGAATCCCAGGATGTAGGATATCATGTCAATAATAAAATTCCGAGCCTTATTGAACCAAAGATCTAAATAAGGAGGAGGCTGCTGAGGTTGATAATCTGGCTTCATGAACAATTGGCCTATTCTGGTTATCTTTAAACTTGGAAATTTGCCCCCTTGTTCAAGTAAAAATCCAAGGGAAAGAGGAGTCAAAAGCATAGTTGGCTTGAAATGTACCATCTCATTTATAGATTCAGGGGTGACGTGAAATAGAACTATTCCAGAAGGAGACATCACTGCACTTTGAGTAGGCTCATAATTGGCATGGCATTGGTGGATGAGGTCGGGAAAAATATTAACTGAAGGGAGGTAGTACATGGGCATATTAGACTCCCAGATTCCAAATGCATCAGTTTTGTTCTTGTAGCTATTCCTGACCTCACAGAAAGCTTGGAGATGAGATTTATGGACAACCAAATATTTGATTTGGAAATCCTTGTCAGCTAGGGGTAACCATTCAAGTTCTTTATGTGGAGCATTGAGAGGGGCAACATTGAGGGCCACTGGAGCAGGGCCTTCCATTTTGATAACTTATCAGTGATATTTTAGTTCAAACCGGGTCTGTAAAATAGTAGTAGATAAAATGATATCTGTGAGGCCTTTCTCAGGGTTTTGCAGACCAAATTTAAGTCAGAATTGACTTTGGGTAGAAATTGTAGTAAACAACAAAGTTTTGCAGAGTTTTTAGCCGCAACAAAATAGAAATAGTTGAGGGATTTTCTCAGAGATATGTGGACTGAAGAGAAGTGTATTTAACTTGCTAAGTAAGATTTGTGATGGGAAATGAAACTTTTGCAGAGCTTTTGAGTGAAAAATGAACAAGATAGTTCAGGGTTTTTTCATTTTTAGCGAATGCAAATTAAAATGAAGTCATTTTCAACATAGTGGAGGAAATTTATAGAGGGGGCTGGGGTTTGTGAGATTTCTCAGTAAAAATAGGCAACACAGTAGTTACAATGTACAGTGTCGAAGGTAGCACGGTTTTTGATTCAAATTCGGGTTCTTTTGGGCAATATTGCAGAGAAACTCGAGAAAACAGGGTTCGAGAGGAAAGTTCAGGTAAATACCTGTTTTAACAGTGGACTGGGTGATTTACAAGTAGTAGACCGTGCTGGAGGACTGAGTGAGGAGTATTTTTGGCTTGAAAGCATGCTCTGTGGTGAGTAGTTTCCTTTGAACAGGAACTAGCATGTAGACTTTGCACAGAGAAAATAGAAAAAAGTAAACAAAAACGAAATTCCGGACCCTTTTTAACAAAAAGATTGACTTTGGCGGGTTTTGGCGCATTCGGTCGTGTGACGAGACTATTTGTCGTGTAGCACATGATGTGGCGCTGACATGGGCAGATGACAAGGATGTGACATGGTGGACAGAGAGGCGACAATGGGGGTGACATCAGCGTTTGACGTAGTCATGACGTCAGTGAGGAGGCAGCGGGTGGTAAGCGGTATTTTTCGTACCGCTTTTTGGGCAGCGATGGTATTGAGTAGGGGGGTCGCGATACAGCCGGGCGGGCGATGCATGTCCACTGTACGGTGGCAAACCTGCCATTTTCCTAGAACAGAAACTTTGGGCATCAGGGGGCTCATGATACAGTCGTGCACCGTCGGATCTGAGAGCCTAGATCCAATGGTCGACGGGACGTGAAGTTGGTGGGGGCATGGTGCAGTCCCCACCACAATAAATGAATGTGATTGTAGGCTTTGCAAGGTATAAAACGTTGGTTAAGGGGGTTATGCAGACACGATTATTTATTTAACCAATTGTTAAATAAATCCAATGCTTTGTGTATGCGAGAGGGGGGGGGGGGGGGGGGAATTTGTTTAATGGAAAGTCAGACAAATCCTGGTGGAACGCGTGGAGGGTTGTTATTGGGCTCGGGTGGACCAATGACTCCCGTCAAAATTAAAATATAGCCATATTAGGCCGGGGGCAGGATATTTATAACATTTTTGGGTTTTTATGTTATTTATTTAATACAGGAAGGGTCTAGTTATATAGGGATTTAACATAATAAAGTTAGTATGTTGATATGGTTTTATGAATGGAGAACGCTAAGTTTATAGGGTAAAAACTTAGGTTTTTCAAGGAAATGAAAAGATTTTTTACCCAAGAAATGTGGCTTGTTTAGCCTAGGTTAAAACAAAGTTTCACTTAGTTTTTTCCATAAAATGAAGTAAACTAGGACCACTAAGCAGATCTCAATGCCCTTGGGGGGAGTGTTAGTAAATTATTGCTGTGAGGGAAATGAGGGGAAGTTAGACATGCAACATTTGTTTGTCACCATACTTTTCCATGGTAGTTATAATGCCCATAAGAGATGAACTGCCTTTGAGAAAGGAGATCACTCATGCCACTACTTCTGCAACATCAGAACTACTTACCCAACCTATTACACCTAGCATTTTTCTTCATTTTTATTGGGTTCATTTGGATTGGCAAACCCTGATCCTCTTCTTTTCTTTTAGTTTCCCTCCTATCTAAATCTATCCTTATCTCTTCCAAGGGCTCAAATTGAACAGTTGAGCTCCTTTGCTTCTCTACCTAACTACTCAACTGCCAAGCTTAAACTATTTGGGCAGATCTTTATTCTCTATTCTAAAACAAGTAAATTTAAATATAAACCTGGCCAAGATTGAGCTATTTGGCCATTCATAAACTATGATAAGATTTAAGCAACTGTACATAGTGAAATTCTTCAAAATATGGAACATTTGCAGCATGGAGAGGATGAACATATTTGGCACTTGTCCAGTCAATCATGAAAATTGAAACCTATTGGTATAGGAACCTAACAAATGTAGTTTGGATGCCCTAAGATATTGATGAGTGATAAGGGTACACATTTCTTGAATGACACGATCAACACGATGCTTGAGGAATTCCAGGTGTATCATCAAAAGAGCACACCCTATCACCCGCAGGTGAATGGAATGGTGGAAGAATTTAATAAAATTTTGGAGAATGCGTTGACAAAGGTCTAAAATGCCCAGAGGAATGATTGGGATATGTGTGTACCAGCAATGTTCTGGGCATACAGGACGACCTGAAAGAACTTGGCAAGTCAAACACCATTTAGGATGCTCTATGGAATTGAAGCAGTAATGGCCATGGAGTATATTGTGCCAATTTTACATATTATAGCTTTGACAGAGATGGTGGATCATGAGACCTTGGAGGAATGGCTCACACAAATCATGGAGTTGGTAGAGGACTACTTTCTTGTAGGATTTCACCATCAAGTACAAAAGGAATGCGAGAAAGCATGGAACGATGGGCATATTAAGCTATGCACTTTTAAGATAGAGGACTTATTGGTGATATAAGATAACAAGTCCACCAAATTTCCAGGGAAATTTTAGATGCACTGGTTGGGGCCATATGTTGTTAAGGAGATCACTTATGGTGGCATAGTTCAGCTCGCGAAGCTGTATGGGGAACCATTCCCTGGAAAATTGAATGGAACTAGGTTGAAGTTGTATACTGGGGATCTTACACCTATGCAATGACTATATGGTAGCAGGACAGACTTAGTAATCCACGCAGATGTAAGGGATTGGGGGACTATAAACTATGCTGGTCGACAAGGAGGAAAACGAAGTAGGGAGGCTATGCAATGGAAGATAGGAGTGCGACATGTGAAGCTGTGTCAGATGAGTTGTGCCATGGATAATGATACTACAGAGAAGGGTCCAAAAGTAGTCATTGGAGTCACTATTCATGATTTGATGGGAAAAAATCAATTAAGGGGAGTAGGTAAGCATGATTTATGTCAAAAATATTTGAAGATCTGCCACCAAAAATGCATTTATGATCCGAAATTGGAGGGAACGGTTGGATTCGAATTCAAAACCTCCTATAAATTGGGCATGTTGGTCCAATGAAGAGAACTTTGCATTTTGAGAATTATCTGTGAGCCTTTTTGTTGTAATTTTATGAATCACACATACTGGGAAGAGCTCTTTTCATAGCCATCATTCACAAATGTATCTACAACAACTCATGAAATTATTTTAGAATGAATGACTGCCACAAATTCTGTAGAGGCTGTTAGTTCTGAAGATGCCATCTCTGATGTGGCGAAACTTGAAATATGAAGCATGGAAGCTACACCCACTGTGGTTACGGTGTCGAGGTCGCCTAGGCTGAAGAAATCAACAATCAAAGTGAAGCAGACGAAACCTATACCACTAACACATTCGCCAAGAAAGAACCCAGAGGGTCGGAAAAAGGAGAGGAAGGATAAGTAGCTTGAGAAAGTTGTGGACCTGGAGGAAGAAGAATTCCAAGGAGTGGAGGAATTGGATGCAGAGGAGGGTAAGCATATCATATGACTCTAGGAGTATATCCCTCCATGGAAAGGGAAGGAAAACATTACGAAAGACCCTAACTCCAGGAAGTTTACATTCTCGACACCCCTATTGCCGGAACATGTTGAATTTGAAGGCACAGTCTTAGCACACATTCTAGTGCTAAAGATGGAGGATTGGGATCTCATGGACCATGATAGATTCACTCATTTGGCTACTTCAAGTACATGAAAAATATTTATTATGAGGAGACGGGGGTTACGTGGTTGGAATCCGTGAAGTGGGCCAGAGGGGTTGAGTAGGTTGGGTTGTTGTACATGATCTACATCCCAAACTTTCACAGATCAATCATCAACATGGTGTGTGCACGCCAACTACTTGTGCTGGTGCATGATGGGTACCTATGGATTGGGGATCCCATCCCGATTACGGATATTCTTATCCATCAGATTACAAAGCTTCCCTATAAAGGGGAGGACCCTGCCAAAGAGTTTGGAGGGAAAACTGGTGAAAAAGAGCTGGAAGATAAGATGAAGGAAGAATATGGTCTCATAAAGAACTCGCACAGATACTGCTCTCCATTCAAGACCAGGTGGTGCAGTTCACCACCAAATTATTGCAAGTAAGATTATGAGGAAATGTCGCTCGGACGAAGTTCCGGTGCCTGTAATATCATTGGTTTCCCAGTGCATGAAGGGAGTACAATATAATTGGGTGAAGTATTTGTGCAAGGAGTTCCTCACGAAATGTCGTGAAGCACATAAGTACCACCCTAAATTTATATGTATAATAAATGGGCGAATCGCCAAGATACATAGGAAAAATGGGAGGCGATCTTATCAATAATATAATATGTATAGATAATTTTTTTTCGTGAATATCTCACTAGATTATATTATCTTGTAAAGTCATGGTGAATATTTCAATGAATTATGAAATCTTATAAGATCTCGGAAAATATTTCACTAAATAATAAAACACTGTGAAGTCTTGGTGAATGTTTTGTTCAGTATGAAACCATATATGATAACAGGAAAACATATTCATTAAACTATAATATACTAACATACATGTTTGGAAAAAAGAAACATAATTTTCTCTTCCTACAAACAATATTGCAAGTTTCAGTGGCCATGTTTGTCAAGGTTCTTACTATACACTCTTTCATATCCTTCTATTAGTTTTGATAATATTCCACAACAAAGTTCTTGTAGGTGTTGATATTGACGACCAGTTCTGTCAAGGTAGGAGAGATTAATCTTTTCTCTACCACTTTTGTCAAGCTACCACTTATATCAAGCTATCAAATTTCTTTCTTAATCCATAGAATCCAACTGCGAGATAAAAAAAAACACGTCAATTTTGTTTACTCCAACACGCCAACAAGTACCAAGCCCCAACTATATAATATAAGAAAGTAGTAGGTATCCAAAAGGCTTGAAGAGGATCTAATGGAAATAAGTGACCATTGTCAGAAGCCTTCCAATCAATATATAAATATATAAATGTATATTTATTATTATTTTAATTGGAAATCTTCAATTAAATAATAAAATTTAATTACGTCTCTCCCAATCTAAATTTCTTATTAGCATAATTCACTACCTTCATAGTTCTATTTTTAATAGCATTGTAACATGTGGACTAATTTCATTTTTGGTTCACAATCTCCTCCTTTTAGGACAATATGGTGCAGTGGCCCAACCCCTACAAAACATTACGGCAAAATGAGAATAACAGAGAAGATGAAAGGTTGTACAAACCATCATATTTTTCAAACAAGTAATCTAACATCAGTACGTTAGGCTTTTCATGAAGATATCATATTGGGAACGTTTGAAAAATGGTGGGAAATCTGAGCAGCGACTATCTCTCTTCTGCAGGGTGATTCAGAAAGAGTGATAAGGTTTCAATGTTTTGAATTTTTTTTGTTAAATAAAAAAAAAACAATATTAATGGATATATTGATATTTTTTACTAAATTTTGTGAAGTGACTAAATGTAGCTTTAACCATTCAACTTAATTTTTTTTTACAATATACTTTCCTATGTCTATTTAATATCTTCATTATCATAAAAACCAACCTATATCCATCTTAACTCCACATCTACCACTCTTAGAGGGATGAAATATATTTATCCCTCCCAACACTTGGTAAACCCGAAATTAAGATGGATCTAAGCTGATAGAATTCCCCCTTTAAATAGTTAATGATCACATGAATACCATGGTATTACCATGGGTCAATACCATGGGTTATCATAAACCTAGAGCTTAAAAACTACTATTAGTAATTTATAAAAATTAATAAAATTAATAATTGATTTTTATTTTATTCTTTTATTTTAATGAAGTTAAAATGTTTAAGTGACATTAAATTACAAGATCCATTTTTACTCTTAATCTACCAAGCCCCGAGAGGGATCAAATATTTTTTCATTCTATGCTAGTTTTCATATCATGATATTTGATCCCTCTCGGGGCTTAGTAGATCCAGAGTATGGATGGATCTATGTTGGCTTAATTCCCCTCTTTAAATAGGCTACATTCCACATGAATACCATGTGCCATCTTTATTTTTATTAATACTAATATTAGGGTTAATAATGTTTTTTTGCATGGCATTAATAATAATTTGGCCCATGGTATTTAGTCCATAGGCTTCCCCTAAATATAACTCATTTTTTGAGTGTTCGTAAATATAAGGTGACTTATGGAGTATGTCCTATTCCTATACCAGTAGGAGTCATAATTTTTTAATAGATGAGGTCAAAACTATTATATGTACATACCTTTTCTTTCTGCAAATGTTTTCCACATTCAAAAAAATAAAAATAAAAAAAATAAATGTAAAGAGGGTATGTCCTAAAAGAAAGATCAAATGACAAAATGAATGAAACATCAAAAAATATGAAAAATGAACCCAAAGAAAAACAAAAAGACCATGAAAGTGTGCAAGTCCAAATGCCACTACTATTTACTTTTCTGCATAATAATGACTGTGTGCAACTTGTTATTCATGCCACAATCCATGGTAATCAAATAGTTTAATCTTGGTTATTCCATGTTTTGAATTTCATGTTTATAGATAGAGAATGAAAATATGACCAAATTGTTTAACCTTGGCAGATAATTAGATTAGGTAGAGTGAATAAAACGAGCTCAACTCTTTAATTGGAGCCCTTGGATGTAATAAGGATAGACTTAGATAGATTTCTATTGTAAAAGAAAAGAAAAGTTTTGATGAGGGTTTTCCAGCTTAAGTGCACCCTAATAAAGAGTAGAAAAAAATGGTAGGATGAGTATATGGGTAAGCTGTTGAGTGGTTGAAGAATTGTGATGATTGAGTAGATAAATCATATCATTTACCTTCATCATAAAATTTCTAAAGTATGGATGACAATAAGCATTTATCAAAGTACACAAAGTCAATTGATTAACCTCCCTCATTCATTACATTTTTCACTTAACTAGTTTCCAAGGAAAATCTAAAAGTACCTAAAACCTTAAGTTAAAGGGGCTCAGAGCATTTCTCTGACTTCTGGAGGGACCAACCCCTCAACACAATAACTTATAGGTTCTAACTAGTAAAGTCCCTTCATAAACATTCACCCCCTTTGAATTCATTCATTTTCCCCTAAAAAACTGCTTTTCCTATGGTAAAAGCACCATTTACCTAGGGAAAGTAATCACCCCCCAAGAAAACCCCTTTTTCACAAAAATCCACAAATGTTCATCTAGACTAAGTTATAACGTTCTATGTGAAAAGTAAATAAATTTTAAAACACATTATACATAGTGCACTTTGTTTTTCCGCCTTCATTTCATATTATCTTCTAACTTTATGTATTAAATCCCAAAAATACCCATTTCTCATATATTTTAGTAAACCCCTTTAACTTTAATATCCCCTCCCCAAAGTTTGAAATATAAACTTTATTAGTGAGTAATTAATGGGTTAATTAAGTCGATCAACAGCTAATTAATAACCAAGACCTACCGCCGAATAAAAGAGATCAATTAATCAATCAGTGATTAATTAATAATTTCTCCCCACCAATGAAATCACCCTCGATGTCATTAAACCTCCATAATCTACAATTAATTAATCCCTCTGCGCTTAAAACCTACCAAGCCCCTCCATTAAAATTCATATTAAAACACTGCCCCAATCACCATATGATCTGGTCCCTTTTGATCCAACGGTCGATGCTCATATCAGGCGGCCTCCAAAGGCCGACCTTTACCCGCCCGATATGGGTGGTTTTACTATTCACTCCGCTGCTACATGGCACCCAATGAATGGCATCGGGCGGCCTCCCCCCAAAACCACTTTATACCAAAAGCAGTGCGATATGATCCCGCTTACCCCCTCTCACTAAACGACAAAATGTCACATCCCCCGCTTAACAGCAAGTGTCCCTTTCTCCATGTAACCACCAAAATAGCTGACTATGCGAATAAAACCAAAAAACTCATTGTTTTTAGTTTTATTATGAAAAATACCGCTCAGACCTCCATGCAAGCACTAGAGTACGTGCAACCATCAACCCATGTCCAACTACCAACCTACTAAAGCTATTGAAACTCCATACCACCTTTTAGTCACGTGCACTTCCTGCAAATAGTGCACTATCACCCATCACTCCATTCAAAGCTGAAACCATGTATTTACCTAGATTCGCTGAGAAACCCTATTTTATTCCCAAACCTGCACTCAAATTGCTTCAAATTACTAAGTAATTCAGTAATATAGTTTCCCAGACCCTAAAATACTCCAAATTAGACCAGTTTTCCCCAATTTCACTGAAAACCCTTCGCCCCCATCCTTGAAACCATAAGAACCAAGGATGGCTGCCCCAATTGCATTGAATATCCAACCCATTTCTAATCCTCACAAGGATTTAGACCATCTCCCACTAATAGATAAATATTTTTAGATTAAAGATACCTCTGTCCAAGAATCCCCTTTGAAACTATATTGCGGGTACAAAGACCAGTACCTGAACCATGGAGACTACATAGGACTTTGGGAATCAGGTTTTTTCAAGTACCAATTCCATAGAGTTCATATCTTCCCAGAGATTATCCACTATTGCCACATGAACTATAGCCCTAGTTACAGAGTCGTGATGACTCCATACCATTATGTATTATTTACCATCACTGCTGAGTCCATAAATGAAACGATCCAATTATAATGAAGCCAAATCCTGGCCCCTCCTTCTATTAGAGATTTTCTTAATAGATTCCATACACTCACCTCAATCAAACTTGCTCGGTTATTCCAGACCTTCATTACAGAACAATAACACATTCCAAAGGATTCTCCACCATACATATCTACCATATTCTCTGATCTTGGCAAAGACGTGATAGATATGATATCTAGTGTGTTAGGCCAAACTACAAGTGAATTTGTTGATGAGATTATCATAGCCTTTATGTCCATTTACTCTCCTGGACAGCCCCCTGCCATCATGTTTGACTATGCTAAGTTCATTGTTGATAAGATGCATGATCAATTCATGAGGATGGATAATGAAAGTGTTCAAATACTCTTTAGTTTTATATCATCTTTTCATGTATTATCAAGCTGACAAATTCCCACTCACACTCCAAAATCTTGATACCAGAGGCAACCCTAGATTGGTAGCCTTCTAGACTTCATTAATCCACGTGTATGAATCTTCATATTCTTATACTGCTTTCATAGATCTCTTTGTGCTCCCAGTGGCAACTATGTTATTAGGAAGTCCTCCCCCCAGAATCAGTGTAGATATCAAGAGGGTCTAAAATTGTCCAAACAATATAGAGTGAAGGATCGGTACTTGTACCAAAACCACACTGAAATCAAAATATATGGAGTGAGTTGGCCACCACTCCTTAGACTGTGATTCCTATAGTTTCTATAGTAGTACCCTCGACATTCGCTGCTTCATTAGCACCAACAGTTCCACCAGCAACTGCTCTGCCAGTTACAGGGACATCAACAAGCACAGGGGCATCTACATAAACGACAACTGAATTGGTAAAGGCCATGGAGGAAATGACCATCCACGCTACTCAGCTCAAAAAACTTAGAGAACAAGTGCCACGTTTGGAAACTCATTGCAAACTTGGACAGATTCAACAGAAATAAGAAGCTTAAAAAAAGCAAAGAGTGGGAGAGAGAATAAAAGTCCTTGAAAATGACTTGACATTGCAACAACCACTGGTAGACATGAAGGAAATTCTTTGGGCCAACATCATTGACTCAATCAATGATGTTTGGCCTTCCATTCAAGTAATTTTTGAACAGACTGAACTAGTAAAAGTTGCTACAGAAACAATCGACAAGACAATGGAAGAATTAGGAGATAAGCTTGAAGAAGCCAACCAATTGATAACATTCCTGAACAACATAAACATGTATTAGCTTGATGAACTAGAAATAGAAGACAGAATAGGAGCAATCATAGAAATAAAGAAGGTTCTCACTAAGAGGAACCTTATGCTCAATCTTGAGAAAAAATGCCATAGTATCTAAGCAGACATTAATATATTTATGACAAAATATGGTATTTTAAGGGAAAAATGACTCCCAAGTCCCATGGTAATACATGAAAAGATGATGACCTAATATGATTATATTGAAAGACTAAACAAGCTGGACAGCAGCCTAGTTAGTACTTCAGGGGTAAAATCTTTGCTCACTAGGAAGGTATTATATGATAACAAAGAAAATTTGTTTTCTATAGAGCATGATGTGAATCACTTGTTCATTAGCAGGCCAAATTTTGCCAAATATACTGAAGCGGACGAGATATATAGGAAAATGATAAGGATGAAATTACCTGACAGTGAATGGTGGATGAAACTAACAGATTTACTATAAAGTTACTGCAGTAAATCTATATGGTAAAATGTCGCTGCCAGGTAAAATACATAAAGTAAATACAACACATAAGTATCAAGCAACTGAAAGAGCCAAATCCAAATTGCAACAGCCAGCACAGTCATAATAAAAGGGACAACAAGAAGATAGTTCTCCATATGTCTCTATCTTCATGCTTGAAGATATTTTCAGTTTCCTAGAATAATTCTCATATTGTTATAAGATATTTTGTAACAATTTTTGTATAAATACTACACAAATTGAAGTAATTATTGTGGATTAAAATACATTTTTGTAGACATTTTATAATGAGCCAAGGAGCTATTGTACTCAAGACTGGACTGGTTTTGTTGGATTATGAAATAAAGATAAGGACATTTCACTGGATTCTTGTCCACAGTTGGAACAAATAAGTATTATCTCTTCATGTTTAAATATTTTTTCTCTTCATGTTATAGATATTCATATGTG
Source organism: Pinus taeda (assembly GCA_000404065.3). Classification (NCBI taxonomy): domain Eukaryota; kingdom Viridiplantae; phylum Streptophyta; class Pinopsida; order Pinales; family Pinaceae; genus Pinus; species Pinus taeda. Next base: position 168,462 of record APFE031177209.1, read on the forward strand.
TCTCTTATGAAATATGAAAAGTAAAAAAGGAATGATATCTCAGAATTAGCTTAAATGTTCTCTGTTTTAACTGTTTACTTTCCGTATGTTTTCTACTAAACTATCTTGGTCTAGGAATTCTTAATTCCCCTTACTTCCGTAGTTCCCCCCCCCCCCCTTTGGTCCATAGTAAAGGATTCTTAGTTGCCCTTTACTACTGATCATCCTTCTTTTCTTCATCTTAATCCCAGTTAAGGATTCTTCATTGCCCTTTGCCCTGGTTAGGAGTACCTCATCAATTTTAACCTGCAGCTTTGCCTTTTGTTGTGCTAGCCTGCCCTGTGAACTCTTACTTTAGTGATTGATTTGATCCAGTTAAGGCACTCTTAGATTCATTCCATAGGCCAATGGCTTGAATACTTGTTCTGCCCATCTGTTTTCTTAATTCCACCACCCAATTAAACAAAACATCAAGAACACTAACAACTAGCCTAAAATCCCTCCCAAAACAAAGTTAAATTATAAAGAGAGAGCCCTCTTTGGACTTAGGTTGGCTAGAACCTAAGCCTAAAAGATTAGGTTTGTGGTTACCTCAAACTATTCCTTCTTTGATAACTTCTAGGGAAGACATCTGAGTGATAACATAGTGGTGACCATACTGGGGACTCAAGCCCCCAGTCTTAATAAACCTTTGAGAAATTCAAATTTTTATTTTTAAGCCTCTTAAAGGGTTTACTAGAAGTTATTTCAAAAATTCATAAAAAAGAAAAATTAGAAAAAGCTCGAAATTTGGCTTGCGGGAGAACTAATTATACCAGGGCCAACTAGGGCCAACTCTGATCGAAATCCTCCCCCTGTATTTGACAATCCCAATATTATTCCGAGAATAATCAGAAGACAAGAAAGTTCAGTAAGCCCAAGACCTTTATTTAGATCCAATTCATGCCCTAGTGAGTGGTTGTTCTTAGAAGACCTCCCTTTTGATGAGTATTTTTACCATTCCCTATTTAGAACCAATTCTGAGAGTGAACTTGAGGACATAGTTCTAGATCCAGAATTTACAGCAGAACTTGAATTCCTAAGGGAAAACTTGTCAATTGATCAGTACCTTCTGAACTCCCCTCAGTCATCCCTTACTACTGATAGAATCCCTGAAGTTTCTGAAACTGCTTCAACTTCTTTTGGTTCACCATCATTTCCTCACACTTCTGAAGATCATCGCTCATCTCCATTCATACTTTCACTCCCCCATTAGCTTGTCACTACCCTTCAAATACTCATTACCCCTGTTACCCCAACTCCCCATGTTACCCCAACTCATGTTCTCAATCCTGTCCAACTTAGAGCTATGGCACTCAGATATGCCCCTATTGTGATGCCTGCTCCTTAAGGTGCCTTACCAACAGATTATCAAAGTAAAATTGTCTTATTTGATGGCACTGGATCTTACACTGCACAGTAGCACACAAAGAAAATGACATATTATTTTTAACTGCATGAAATTGACATAGGAGATGTCCAAATGAGAAATTTTGCCTAAACTCTAACTGGAGATGTGAGAACATGGTTTAGATCTTTGCCTCCTAATAGTATAGATAGTTTAGATGTCTTTTACCAACAATTTTTAAATAACTGGGAGAAGAAAAAGAACCCTCTTCAAATTCTTTCTGAATATGAAATCCTCAATAGGGGATCAAACAAAACTGTTCAGGACTATTGTACTAGATTCATCAATGTATATAACGCAATACCACTTGACCTTAGGCCTCCACTTGGCTTAGCCCTGATAAATTTTCCAAATGGATTTGACACTGACATGGATTTTAAACTTAGAGCAAGGAATCCCCCTACACTAAAAGATATGCAAAGTGTTGAAGTTAGCGTAGAAGCTAATCTGCGATCCAAAAGAGCTAGAGTTAGAAACGAAAGGAGAACACCCCTGAAAGAGGAAACTTCACCCTTTGATCAAAAAATGTATGCTTTAGCTAAAGGAATGGAAAAATTAATGGACAAAAAAGAAAACATTGAAAGGAAACCTCACTGGGATAGCCGATAGGCACCTCCAGTAAGGAATCCAAATTTTAAGAAGAACCAAAACCAAAACACTAGTAAAAATGGGTCTAATCAGAACATTAGACCTCTTTTCCAAGAGAATTATGCTGAAACTTCCCAATAAGAAGACCATAAGCTAGACACCCAAATCAACTTAATGCGGTTAGATGAGGAAGAAAATGTTTTTCTGACTCAGGATGACCACGAATTATACATGCTTCAATAGTTACAAACCCAAGCTAGAGAATCTTTCGACTATAATCAAGGGTATGACTCTACTATCTTAAAAGTGCATAAATAGTACAATTTGAGGAGCAAAAAGAACACTAATGTTGTGGACCAAAACAAGAAAGCAATAACTAATCAACCTAAGAAAGTGAAAACTGCAAATCAGAATCCTCCAGTTACAAAAACTCTACAAATCCTTTCTAGACCAAATCAAAATCCTTCCAGTCCCATCATTGATGATGTAACCAACAACCAACCTTATAATGAGCAACCTTCCACTTCCGTTCCCCTCAAGGAAATAGTGGAACAATCTCTAGAAATTGTATTAGAAAATCTAATTAAAAAGATTCCAAACACTAAAAAAGAAGAACAAATTACTCAAACCCCGTTGCTAAGATTTCAAACATTCAAATAGACAAATCCCCTCTGCCTTTCAATCTGGGATTATAGGTGGCCCAACTTAAAATTTCAATTCCTTTAACAGAACTGGATAAACATGAAACTTACAGATCTCAAATAAGAAAATATTTAAACTTCGTTGAAAATGAAGACTCCGTTAACCTATTTGATGATCAACCTGAGTTAATTTTTGGTCCTGATGTTAATGGAAAACTAGTGGAAGGAGGGATACCACACTTCTACTTTAGCCTTAACATCCACGATAAAATATTACATAATGCCATGCTAGACTCTGGGGCTTCACACAATATGATGCCTATATTCGTTATGGAGAAGCTAAACTTGGATATCACTAGACCCTACAAAGATCTGTTTTCATTTGATTCAAGCCAAGTTAAGTGCCTAGGACTTATAAAGGACCTGTTTGTTTCCCTAGTGCAGTACCCTACTAAGACCATTCTTATGGACATAGTTGTTGTTGACATACCACCAAAGTATGGTATGTTGTGTCTAGATCTTCGGGTTCCAAACTCCAGGGACCTCTGCAGCTTGACATGCCGTATGCTACCATATCAGTCTTTGGACATCCTATAAAACTGTATAGAGAGACTCTAATGAAGTATGTAGTGAGTACCTAGGAGAGGCCTCAAAACTTTACTATATATTCAATGCATTCTGATATTAATTCTTTCACTCTTTATAATGTTGAATCTAACCAAGAAAACACCTCAGATAAAATTATTGTAGAACCAAAAGAAATTACAGTAATAGAAGAAAATCAAAGTGTCCAAATTCATGAGATTTTAGATGATAAATATGACCTATATACATTAGTCAAAGAAGATTTTATTCCCCCAGACAATAAGAATTATGAACATGAAATTCTATGGCATCTTGAATTCGATGGGTCAGTAAACAAACTAGGTGCAGGAGCAAGAGTATGGATTTACAACTTAGAAAATGATCATTCAGAGGGTCATGCCTACAAATTGAACTTGAAATGTACAAACAACATGTCCGGGTATGAAGCACTCCTGTTAGGTATGAAATTGGTCAAAAGGTTAGGAGCCATAAGAGTCTCTATTATGGGAGATTCTGAGTTGGTAATTAAACAAATTAATGTTGTTTATATGACTAGGGATCCTAGGTTAGGATTTTGTAGAGGAACAATGGTAGAAATACTAAATACTTTTTTAGAAACCAAGCTTTCCATTATTCCAAGAAAACATAATATGCAAGCTCATAGTTTAGTGATGTTTGCTAGTAACTGCAAGTTGCCATTTTAGCCCACCCATCAATACACTGCTAAGGTTAGGCATAGACCTGCTATTCATGACAACTTAAAGAACTGACAAGTGTTTGATAACGATCAACAAATTAACAATCTTCTAACTTTAGATGATGAATTTGTTAATAGCAACATAGACACAAACATAACATTAGATTTTGATTACACTAATGAAGTAGAAATTAACAAAGTAGAAGATGAAAAGGTACATAATTTCCATCCCACAAAGTTTACAAAATCAGATATTCAAGGCTTAAAACAAATGGGAATTGATGAAGCAATTGATGAAGAATCTGAAGTAATCAATCTTAAAGATAATTTTTTGCCCAAAGGATTAACTCCTTTGGAGGACTTATTTGATTCAAACAATGTCCCTAAAAAGCTAAAAATGGAACCCTTAAAATCAGACATTGAGGAATGTAACATAAGCTTTGAATAAGATCCCAAAATGATAAAACTTTCAAAGTCCTTACCTCCCAATGAAAAAGTGGAATACATAGAACTGTTAAAAGAATTCTAGGACGTTTTTGCTTGGAATTATGAGGACCTTAAGTCCTATGATTCCAGCATAATACAACACACCATTCCCTTAAAAGAAAACCAGAAGCCTTTTAGACAGAAGCTTAGAAGGATTAACCCTATTCTATTACCTTCTATCGAAAAAGAGATCAAAAGAATGTATGAAGCTAAGATTATTGCACCAATTATATTCTCAAATTGGGTTTCTAATTTGGTACCTACAAGAAAGAAAACTGGTGAAATTAGACTATGTGTTGACCTTAGGAATTTAAATAAAGTTTCACTCAAGGATAATTACCCTCTTCCTAAAATGGATCACATATTACAGAGGGTAGTAGGTTCAACCAAAATCTCACTGCTAGATGGGTTTTCTGGTTATAACCAGATCCTATTCCACCAAGATGATCAGGCAAAAACTACATTCACCACTCCATGGGGCACTTTCATGTATGTGAAAATGCCTTTTGGGTTAAAAAATGCAGGGGACACCTTTCAAAGAGAAATGGACATAGCCTTTGCTAAGGAAATCCATGACTTCTTGGTAATATATGTAGATGATATAACAATATTCTCTAAACTAGATCGGCAACACCTGGATCATCTCAAGCAGGTCTTCACCAAGTGTAGGAAGTACGTAATTTCTCTGAATCCTAAAAAATCTTTGTTTGGGCTGGAAGAAGGAGAATTACTAGGCCACATAATCTCCAAAGATGTATATGAATTGACCCAACAAGAGTTGAAACCATTTTTCACATACCACATCCTAGGAACATCAGAGAACTACAAGCATTTTTAGGTAAAATAAACTTTTTTGAGAAGATTTATCTCTAACTTAGCTAAACTAATTAGTAGTAAACAACATGTTAAAGAAATATTCGACTATTAAATGGACTCTGGAGGCTAAAAGGTATTTTGAAGATATAAAGCTAGCCTTAACACAAACACCAGTTCTCATCAATCCAATGTTTGATAGGGATTTCATCATTTTTTCTTTCGCCTTAGAACATACAATTGCTGCAGTCCTACATCAAAAAAATGATCAGGGTTCTAAACAACCAATAGCCTTCCTTAGAAAATCCCTCAAATATGCACCTTTAAAGTATAATATAGTGGAAAAGAAAGCTTCTGCTCTAGCTAAAGCTATTAAAGGTTTCAGAGTTTATATCTTGTACTCTCATATAGTAGCTTATGTTCCCAATGTTGTAGTCGAAGAAATTCTAACACAGGATGGACCGGATGGAAAGAGAGGGAGTGGATAACTACCATATTAGAATATGGCTTAGAAATTAAACCTACAAAATTGATCAAAGGCCAAGGTTTAGCCAAGCTCATGGCTGAATCAAACTGTTAGGCCCTAGACATAAATTTCATCGCAGAATTGGATAACGAACAAGAGATGGTGACTCCATAGATCAACTAGGCCTTTATAGACTCACCATTGTATGCTGACATTATATACATTCTACAAAATCTTCAAGCTTCTCTTGAGTTGTCCAGAACTAAAAGTAGGTTCATAAAAATGAAATCTTTGAAGTTTTGCATAATTGACAATGCTTTATTTTGGAAAAATCATGAAGGCATCCTTCTGAATTGTTTGTTAAAGGAAGAATTTCACAAAATATTACAGGAATTTCATGCAGGTGACTGTGGGGGACATCTTTACTAGAAGACCACAGTTGATAAAATCTTAAGAGGTGGTTTTTATTGGCTCACTCTGTTTTCTGATGTGAAGAAATTTGTAACCTCATGCCACAAATGTCAGATTTTTGAAGGGAAAAGAAAACTATTTCCATTACCTTTGAAACCTATATCTACTGAAACACCATTTCAACAGTGGGGTCTTGACTTCATTGGTGAAATTCATCCCCCTTCCTTTGACAATCATAGATGGATCTTGAATACCACAGATTATTTTACAAAATTGATAGAAGCCATACCCTCAAGACAAGCTACTGATACTGTCATAATAGGTTTCCTTGAAGCCAACATTCTCTGTAGATTCAGTTGCCCCACCAAAATCATCATAGACAACGCAATATCTTCTAAATCAAAGAGGATGATTGATTTCTGCAACAAATATCATATAACCCTGGGTCACTCCACATCCTACTATCCCCAAGGAAATGAAATAGCAGAGTCTTCCAACAAAAGCTTAATGAATATCATTAAAAATTGTTGGAAGATAACAGGAAAACCTGGAATAAGAAGCTATTAAATTCTTTGTGGACAGATAGGTTGACCACTAAGAAATCCATTGGTACCATTCCTTATTAGCTAGTCTATGGAATGGAGGTTGTTTTCGCATCTTCCTTGGGAACACCAGTAATGGAATTGCTCCAAGAAGCACAGGTTGAGCCAAATGACATTCAAAGGAGGATCAACTAGACAATTCACTTGTAGCAGACCAGAGAAGAAGTATATATCAGATCCCAAATTATGCAGGAAAGAATCAAGAAAGCCTTTAACAAAAGGACCAAGGCAAAAGATTTCTATCTAGGAGATAAAGTTTTGAAATGGGACTCAAGAAGGGAGCATAAAGGTAAACATGGGAAGTTTGACTTCCTATGGAAAGGCCCTTATATCATTTATGCTTTCAGAGTTAATAATGCTTATTTCCTCAAAGAATTGGATGGTGCAGAAATAGCAGGAGGACCAGTTAATGGTCAAATTCTTAAGCACTATATAGATCCCAGTCACTAATTTCACTAATCACTTGTACATATTATATCCTTCACAAATTTTAGTGTTGATTGGATGGTAAATTTTGGAGTTGAAGCCCGAAGAGAAGGCCCTAAGCTTCAAAAGTTTCATTGTCATAAATATCAATAAAGCAACAAAGTAAAAGGGAAAGTTGCAGAGTAAAATCACAATAATTCAGAAGGCTATTGATCTACTAGTTCTTGACATTTCACCAGTAACTTCCATCCCCAAGTGGAGCCACTATTATGTTCGTATACCAATAGGAGTCATAATTTTTGAATAGCTGAGTTCAAAACTGTAATACGTACATACCTTTGGTTTCTACAAATGTTTTCCATATTCAAAAAATTAAAAAAATAAAAATAAAAATTTAAAGAGGGTATGTCCTAAAAGAAAGATCGAAGGACAAAATGAATGAAAAATGTCAAAAAGAGATGAAAAATGAACCCCAAGAAAAAAAAAAAGACCATGAACGTGTGCAAGTCCAAATGCCACTACTATTTACTTTTCTGCATAATAATGATTGTGTGCAACTTGTTATTCATACCACAATCCATTGTAATCAAACAATTTAATCTTGGTTATTCCATATTTATAGATAGATAATGAAAATCTGACCAAACTATTTAACCTTGGCAAATAATTAGATTAGGTAGAGTGAATAAAAGGAGCTCAATAAGAGCCCTTGGATGTAATATTGATAGACTTAGATAGATTTCTATTGTAAAAGAAAAGAAAAGTTTTGATGAGGGTTTGCCAGCTTAAGTGCACCCTAATAAAGAGTAAAAAAAAATGGTAGGACGAGTAGATGGGTAAGTAGTTGAGTGGTTACAGAATTGTGATGATTGATTAGATAAATCATATAATTTACCATAGCCATGAAATTTCTAAAGTATGGATGATAATTAAGCATTTACCAAAGTACACAAAGTCAATTGATTAACCTACCTCATTCATTACATTTTTCACTTAACTAATTTCCAAGGAAAATCTTTAAGTACCTAAAACCTTAAGTTAAAGGGGCTCAGAGCATTTCTCTAACTTCTGGAGGGATCGGACCCTCGCCCCAATAATGTATAGGTTCTAAGTACTAAAATCCCTTCATAAACATTCACGCCCTTTCAATTCATTCATTTTCCCCTAAAAAACTCCTTTTCCTAAGGTAAAAGCACCATTTGCCTAGGGAAAGTAATCACTCCCCAAGCAAACCCCTTTTTCACAAAAACGACAAATGCGCATCTAGCCTAAGTTATAATGTTCTATGTGAAAAGTGAATAAATTTCAAAACACATTATACTTAGCGCACTTCGTTTTTTCGCCTTCATTTCATATTAAATTCTAACTTTAGTATTAAATCCCAAAAATAACCCTTTCCTGTAAAATTTAGTAAACCCCTTTAACTTTAATATCCCCTCCCCGAGGTTTGAAACATAAACTTTATTAGTGAATAATTAATGGGTTAATTAAGTCAATTAGTGGCTAATTAATAACCAGACCTTTCGCCAAATAAAAGAGATTAATTAATCAATTAGTGATTAATTAATAATCTGTCCCCGCCAATGAAATCACCCCCGATGTCATTAAACCTCCATAATCCGCAATTAATTAATCCCTTCGTGCTTAAACCTCTGTCGAGCCCCTCCATTAAACTTCATATTAAAATCCTGCCCCAATTACCGTACGAATTGGTCCCTTTTGATCCAACTGTCGACGCTCATATCGAGCGGCCTCCGAAGGCCGACCTTTAACTTTCTGATATGGGTGGTTTCGCTATTCACCCCACTGCTACATGGTGCCTGATGAGTGGAATCGGGTTGTTGAAAATGCAACAAGATGATGGAGGTTAGAGAAAAGAAGTCGCGTTCACTAAGTGGGCCCGCATGCTATTTTTGGTGCAAAGTCTATTTTTAGACATATGGATCGTGGTCTATGAGTTGCAAGATGCTATTTATGGATGATTGGTCATGTTGGTAAAAATAGATGTACCTCTATTTTTAGACATATGGGCAGAGTCTATTTTTAGACTGCCAGTGTAAAAATAGAACAGTTGAATATTATTAGCTCTTAATAATATTTGAACTATAAACATTATCTTATCCTCTTGCAGCACTTCAGTTCGAGCTACGGATGTGGCACATGTAACTACCAGAAGGAAATACGATTTTCTTATGGGTTAGTTGAGCTATTGGATGAAGGACTTTAGTTAAAACTCAAGTGATTGAGTTTGGTGGAGTTAAATGAGGAGTTGATGGAGTTGTGTTTAGTTTGACTTAGTTGAACTAGTTGTATTTAGTCTAACTAAAAAATACACTAGTGATGAGTGGTGTGAATTAATTACTAATTAATTCACTAATTATTAACTCATAAATCAACTAAAGAATGCATCAGTTAACTCAGTGCATGGACAGTTCAATGGAGACAAGTGTTAGAGGTGAGTGAAAGGGTAAGACAACTGTCAGCTGTGACTATAGTTGTGCATGAGATTTGTACAGTCAGTGGATTGAGATTGCCAATGAGGATTTCGTAGTGCAACACAAGGGAAATATGAGTTTGGGTAAGCCATTCTCGTCTATTCTCATGCAAGATTGCATAGTGTAGGCAGGCAAGCAGCGGAGGAGATTTGAACCTCTGATTGATTCAGATCTGAGCTAGTTTGTGTGTAATCGGTGGAGATAGTATTGAGTACATGCGAGGAGTATTGTAATATGTATTGTTACATGTTCTCAATCAATATAATATACAGATAGTTGGGGGCTTCCAGCTGTATGCTTTCCCTGTGATATATTGTGTTGATATGTGTGATTGCTGCTTTAATGTGTGCATGCGATTGTTTCTGATTCCGCAAAATTGATGATTACTGGTAGAGGAGGTTATGTATTATGCATGCATTCTGCAATATTGTATAATCAGGATAATCTCTGTGAATAAGTGTTATATTATTCAAAATTTCTACATGGGCGGCCTCCCCCCAAAACCACTTTAGCCCAAAAGCAGTACGATATGATCCCGCTTACCCCCTCCCACTAAACGACAAAACGTCGCATCCCCTGCTTAACGCCAAGTGTCCCTTTCTCCGTGTACCCACCAAAATAGTTGACTTTGCAAATAAAACCAAAAAAACTCATTGTTTCTAGTTTTATTATGAAAGAGACTGCTCAGACCTCCATTCAAGCACTAGAGTACGTGCAACCGTCAACCGACGTCCAACTGCCAACCTGCTAAAGCTACTGAAAATCCAGACCACCTTTCAGTCATGTGTGCTTCTTGCAAAGAGTGCATAGTCACCCATCACTCCATTTAAAGTTGAAACTAGGTATTTACCCAAATTCGCTGAGAAACCATGTTTTATTCCCAAACCCGGACTCAAATTGCTTCAAATTACTAAGTAATTTAGTAAGATAGTTACTCAGTAACCCTAAAATACTCTGAATTAGACCAGTTTTCCCCAATTTCACTGAAAACCCTTCGCTGCCATCCTTGAAACCACAAGAACCAAGGATGGCTACCCTATTTGCATTGAATATCCAACCCATTTCTACTCCTCACAGGGATTTAGACCATGTCCCACTGGCAGATAAAGATTTTTAGATTAAAGATACCTCTGTCCAAGAATCGCCTTCGAAACTATACTGCAAGTATAAATACCAGTACCTAAACCATGCAGACTACATAGGACTTTGGGAATCAAGTTTACCCAAGTACCAATTCCCCAGAGTTCATATCTTCCCAGAGATTATCCACTATTTCCACATGAAATATAGCCCTAGTCAGAGAGGAGTGATGACTCCAGACCATTCTGTATTATTTACCATGATTGCTGAGTCCATAAATGAAATGCTCTAGTTACAACCAAGCCAAAGCATAGCCCCTCTTTATGTTAGAGATTTGCTTAACGGATTCCCTACACTCACCTCAATCAAACTTGCTCAGTTATTCCAGACCTTCATTAGGGAAGAACAATACATTCCAAAGGATCCTCCACAATACATATCTACCATATTCTCTGATATTGGCCAAGACATCATAAATATGATATCCAGTGTATTAGGCCAAACTACAAGTGAATTTTTTGATGATATTATCATAGCCTTTATGTCCATTTACTCTTTTGGAAAACCCCTTGCCATCATGTTTGACTATGCTAAGTTCATTTCTGATAAGATGCATTATAAATTCATGAGGATGGGTAATGAAAGATTTTTCAAATACTCTTTAGTTTTATATCATCTTTTCCTATATTTTCAAGCTGACAAATTCCCAATCACACACCAAAAGCTTGATACCAGAGGCAACCCTATATCAGTAGTATTCTGGACTTCATTAATCCACATGTATGACTCTTCATATTCTTATACCGATTTCATAGATATCTTTGTGTGCCTGGTGGAAACTATGCTATTAGGAAGTCCTCCCCCTAGAATATGTGTAGATATCAAGAGGGTCCTATAGTTGTCTAGACAATAAAGAGCGGGGGATTGGTAATTGTACCAAAACCACACTGAAATCAAAATATATGGAGTGAGTTGGCCACCACTCCTCAGACTTTAATTCCTACAGTTTCTACAACAATACCCTCCACATTGGCTGCTTCATTAGCACCAACAGTTCCACCAGCAAGTGCTCTGCCAGTTACAGGTACATCAACAAGCACATGGATATCTACAGAAAAGAAAGTTGAATTGGTAAAGGCCATGGAGGAAATGACCATCCTCGCTACTGAGCTAAAAAAACTTAGAAAACAAGTGTCACGTTTGGAAACTGATTGCAAACTTGCACAGATTCAACAGAAAGAAGAAGCTCAAAAGAATCAAAGAATGAGAGAGAGAATAACAGTCCATGAAAAGGACTTGACATTGCAACAACCATTGGGAGACATTAAGGAAATTATTTGGGCCAACATCATTGACTCCATCAATGATGTTTGGCCTTCTATTCAAGTAAATTTTGAACAGATTGAACTAGTAAAACTTGTTACCGAAGAAATCCACAAGACAATGGAAGAATTAGGAGATAAGCCTGAAGAATCCAACCAATTGATAACATTCTTGAACAAAAAAAATAGGTATCAGCTTGATGAACTAGAAATAGAAGAGAAAATAGGAACAATCATAGAAATAAAGAAGGTTCTCACTAAGAGGAACCTTATGCTCAATCTTGAGAAAAAATGCTAGAGTATCCAAGTAGGCATTGATATATTTATGAAAAAATATGGTATTTTAAGGGAAAAATGACTCCCGAGTCCCATGGTAATACATGACAAGCTGATGACCCAAGATGATTATATTGAAGGACTAAACAAGTTGGCCAGTAGCCAAGCTAGTACTTCAGGGGTAAAATCTTTGCCCACTGGGAAGGTATTATATGATAGCCTGGAAAATCTGTTTTTCATAGAGCATGAGGTAAACCACTTGTTCATCAGCAGGCCAAATTTTTCCAAATATACAAAAGATGATGAGATATATAGGAAAATAATAAGGATGAAATTACCTGACAATGAATGGTGGATGAAACTAACATATTGACTATAAAGTTAATGCAATAAATATATATGATAAAATGTGGCTGCCAGAAAAAACAGGTAAGACAGAGTCAAAGCATACTAGGTAAAGAGTATCAGTAGGTAGAAGACATAAAGTGAATCCAGCACATAATTATCAAGCAACTGAAAGAGCGAAATCCGAATTACAACAGCCAACACAGTCATAATAAAAGGGACAACAAGAAGACAGTTCTCCATCTGTCTCTATCTTCATGCTTGAAGATATTTTCAGTTTTCTAGAATAATTCTCATATTGTTATGAGATATTTTGTAACAATTTTTGTATAGATACTTCACAAATTGAAGTAATTAGGGTGGATTAAATGCATTTTTGTAGACATTTTATATTGAGCCAAGGAGCTATTGTACTCTAGACTAGACTGGTTTTGTTGGATTATGAAATAAAGCTAAGGACATTTCACTGGATTCTTGTGCATAGTTGGAACAAATAAGTATTATCTCTTCATGTTTAAATATTGTTTCCTCTTCATGTTATAAATATTCATATTTGTCTCTTATGAAATCTAAAAAGTAAACAAGGAATGATATCTTATAATTAGCTTAAATGCTCTCTTTTTTAACTGTTTACTTTCTATATGTTTTCTACTAAACTATCTTGGTCTGGGAATTCTTAATTGCTCCCTTACATCCATAGTTTCCCCCTTTGGTCCATAGTAAAGGATTCTTAGTTGCCCTTTGCTACTGATCATCCTTCTTTTCTTCATCTTAATCCTGGATAAGGATTCTTCATTGCCCTTTGCCCTGGTTAGGAGTACCTCATCAATTTTAACCTGCAGATTTGCTTTTTGCTGTGCTAGCATGCCTTGTGAACTCTTACTTTAGTGATTGATCTGATCCAGTTAAGCCACTCTTAGATTGACTCCATAGCCCAATGGCCTGAATACTTGTTTTTCCCATATGTTTTCTTAATTCCACCACGCAATTAATCAAAACATTAAGAACACAAAGAACTAGCCTAAAATCCCACCCAAAACAAAGTTAAATTATAAAGAGAGAGCCCTCTCTAGACTTAGGTTGGCTAGAACCTGAGTCTAAAAGATTGGTTTGTGGTTACCTCAGACTATTCCTTCTTTGATAACTTCTAGGGAAGACATCTGAGTGATAACAGAGTAAATATAAAAGTTTGTTTTATTTATTTACCTTACCTCTAGTTTATTTATATTTTTTTAATTTAGCATACCTCTTTTATAAATATGGTATTTGGCCCATAGGATTCACTTAAATAAAACCTCTGTTTTTAGCCTTCTTAAATAAAAAGAATATTATGGACTAAATATAAAAAGAGGTTTTATTTATTTACCATACCTCGACTTTATTTATATTTTTATGTATTCACACCCTTGTGTGTTTGTAAATATAAGGTGACTTATGGACTAAATATAAAAAAACGTTTTATTTATCTACCATACCTCTCGTTTATTTATATTTTTATTATAAATATGGTATTTGGGCCATAGCATTCACTTAAATAAAACCTCTTTTTTGAGCCTTCTTAGATATAAAGAAGGTTATGGACTAAATGTAAAAAGAGGTTTTATTTATTTACCATACCTCCACTTTATTTATATTTTTATTTATTGGGACCAAATACAACCTCCCAATCCACCTCCCAAACCAGAAAATGGGCAATTGAAAATGAATTTAACATTCCAAAGTAGAAAATCGGGTGATTGTAATGGAATCTAACCTCCCAAACTAGGCAAATTGGGTCAAATGAGTCTTTTCATAGTTTATCCACCCCTTTTTAGAGCTAAAAAAAAAAAATTAAATAAAAGTTGGGCTAAATATATGAAACGGGATTTTTATAAAACTTTCGCCCCTCTAAAATGAAATACACCTTAAATTTCGCCCTTCGACTAAAATTTTCCCCTAAAATTTACCATGACAGTAAGCCCTTCCATTATGCATGGCTATTGCTATCAAATGTCTTAGTAGCATGGAGATTGCTGGAGGAAAGCCAGTTTCCTCTGCAGATGGAAGACTCACCAGAGGCAACGAAGTTTGCTTTGCTATGGGCAACAAAGGATCTGGAGAGGATCAAGGAGTCGAAGATTTTATGGATATTGGTGGAGATGGATCTTAGGATAGTAATTAGTCAGCAGCCAAGGTTGTCCCTAATATTGTTCAAACATTTGAGGGCCTTTGCAGAGTTCAAGGCCGATTTCCACAACATATCCATCAAGGCATGGAAGGATCTGCACCATATCTAACACAAGCTTCTATATTTAGTATCAGAGACAAATTTGTAGGAGATTGTCGAGAGCTAGCTAGCGAAGTAGCACAAACCCATAGAAATTGGTGTAGGTACCAGTAAGGGTTCCGAGAGCTCTAATGTGTAGTTGACTGTTGTGCCGAAGCGAAAAGAAGTAGCACAGAAAGAAGTGTGCACTCTGGATGAACAAAAGAAGAAATAAGTTGTTGCTAAGGGAGTGTTGGGTCCCTATAATACTAGTGATTACCCCATTACTATTGTAGTTATACCCCTTATTAATATTGTTGTGCCCCTATATTCCCCATACTGTTATTACTGTGCCCCATAGAATCCCTCTATTGTTATTTTTGTGGCTTTATATTATTATTGTTATGTCGGCTGGTTATATTGTGACTCCTTAGACTCCTATATATAGAAAGGAGGTTTTTTCATTTGAATCATCGAAGAATTGTTCATTCATGTAATGTAAAGGAGGTTTCCCCCTCAAAGAGGCTGAATTCTAAGTTGTTGATCTCTCTTTTCTATCTTTTTGTGAGATGGTTTCATAACATTTGGTATCAGAGCTTTGGATTCTAGGGTTTCGCTGCTCCAAACAGGTCATTGTGGCATTTTCACTATAACTTTTGTTCTGCAATGTTTCAGAAGTTGAAAAAAAACCCATTTGAGAAGACATCGCACTAACACTCGAGTCTGAATTTCAGATATTTTTGTGCTATATTTGCGGAGCTATGATCTGATGAAGTTGGTCTTTTTGCAGACTCCTGAATTACATTCCAAACAGGTGACCCGGGGAAAATCGTCATAACTTTTTCTCTGAGCATTCGATTGAAATTTCGTAAGAAGTTATAGAAATAAGACGAACTGTAGTTTCTTCTATATATTTTTCAGAGCTAAAGGTCAAAACAGTGACTCATGGCACGTCGTACAAGTTCGCTCTATGGAACTAGTCTATAATCAAGTCACTGTGGGAGATTTCGTATAACTCTTCCTTGGAGAATCCAATTTGGATCAGACTACTGGCATTGGAAAGAGGACATAGAGGGCTACCATAGGTCACAATTTCAGAACTGGATGTTTTGAAAGTACAGAGATATATCAGAGGCAATATCGAGCTCCTCCAAAGAAAAAAACAGTGTGTAGATTCTTTTAAATTTTTGCTTAAGATTGGTTTGAAAATTTATTTTGAAGGAATTCAAAGGGCTAGTAGAACATTATTATCGGTAATTGATGCCCCGAGGAAATAAAATGCAAACACCTAGTAAGGAACTTGAAAGCTCTAGCATGACTCATGAAGAAGAGGAAGAAATGCTACATGATATATCAAAATTACAAGACCAAGTGCAAAACATGTTAGCCTCACAAAAGCTAACAAAAGCTAAGATAAATGGCATGGAATCTAAGATAAAGGGCATGGAAGCTAAGATGAATGGCATGGAAGCTAATATGGATAATTGGAAGATAGATTTGAAGACAGAAATGGACGATTGGAAGACATATTTGAAGACAGACATGGGCGATTGGAAGACAGATTTGAAGACAGACATGGACGAATTGAAGATAAATATGAATAAGTTGCTACAAGAAATGGTCACTAAGGGTGAAAGGGTAGTAAAGGAAACTCATGATGAGAACAAAATAAATGTTAATCATGATTCCATAAACTCTAATGTGGGATCGAAGACCCATCATATTCCAAAAATTGATATGAGGAAGTTTGATGTCAAGGATCCCGCAACATGGATATTACAGATGGAGCAATTTTTCGATCTCAATAATGTGCAAAACACACAAAAGGTACGTATGGCAACTTTATATTTGGAACCAAATCAGTCTGTATGGTATCAATGGCTTTGCTCTCGTAAACAATTTATCACTTGGGCAATTTTTACCGAAGAATTGATGGCACATTATGAGGATACAAAAAGCAACACTTTTTTTAGCCAATTGATAAGTCTCAAACAAAAGGCTCCAATAATGGAGCACATTGAGGAGTTCCAAAAATTGAACATAAGGGTAAAAGATATTCTAGAGGAGCATAGGATTGATGTGTTCATAGGGTCTTTAAAGGATAATATCCTACATGATGTTCGCCTTTGGGAACCTGATTCATTAGAGAAGGCATTAAGGTTAGCAAGAAAAATGGAAAGCAAAACTATGGCAACCAGGAAGCATACCACTCACATCTATAAAGACGGAAGTGGTGTTGCCGCTAGTCTTCCACAACCTATAAGGTTGACACCACAACAATTGGAAGAAAAAAGAGCAAAAGGGCTTTGTTACAGTTGTGATAGCAAATACACTAAAGGTCATAAGTGTACTAAGAAGAAATTATTCTACATAGATTGTGAAGAGGAAGAAGAAAAGGAGCAAGAAAGATCAAAAGAAGAGGATATACTCCAAGAACAAAGCCTAGATAAAGAACAAATGAATCCGACCATATCTTGTAATGCATTGGCGGGAATTACCACTACTCAAACCATCAAGATAGAAGGAAAAATCAAAAAGAAAAAGGTAATAGTGTTGATTGATTCAGGAAGTACCCACAATTTTATTCATTGTAAGGTAGCAAAAGAATTGAATTCCTTCCTATATCCAGCACCAGAGTGTCAAGTGATGGTTGCAAATGGAGGAACAATAAATTGCTCTGGAAAGTGCCATAATATCAAGCTATCCATGGGAGAATATGTAATGACTAGCCCAATGCTTTCCATTCCAATGGGAGGTGCTGATGTTGTACTAGGAGTCCAATGGCTACAACCCTTGGGTACAATAGCTTTTAATTTTCAAGAACTTTTCATGAAATTTTCTATGGAAGGAAAAGAAGTTGTATTAAGAGGTATTGCAGGGAAACTGGGAAATATAATCAACTCTAATGGTATGAAAAAGCTTCTAAAAAAGGAACAAAAAGGTGTAATTACACAATTATGTTTGCTAGATGTTTCCACATTGGAATCATTTATTTCTCCAGATCTCCAAATAGTCTTGGACAATCATTCCAAGGTATTTGAGACTCCCAAAGGTCTCCCACCTATTCGTGATCATGATCATGCTATTCATCT
>APFE031177216.1:0-17195 GCA_000404065.3 Pinus taeda
AAAATTGTTTGAAAAGCTTTGGGAACACTTATTTCTAATTTTTAAAACCTTGGACATAAATATGATAATATTTTATGGTTGTGATAGGATTTTGGATAAATTCAATATCCCGATACTTCTATATCATCACCCCTTTGGTTAGGTATTGGGGCAGCGTTGATTTTCGGAAGTCTCTTTGTAAGAAGATTCTATAAAAGAGGAGAAGCATTTTTCTAGTTTTTCCCTTTGGAGGGGTTTGCCTTGACTTGGAGCCTATATCTTGTGTACTTTGTTTCTTTGTGATCCTCATTGTTTTTGGTAATTACTTAATGAAAAAACTAAAGAAGTAATTAAAGACCAACTAACATCATGACTAATTATCAAGACAAGGAAAATAAATTATAATCTACAAGTCTCCATATTTTCCAACATGGCATCAAAGCTAAGGTTTAAGGAGATTGAAATTCACAGTATAGTTGGCACTATGACAAGGGTCTTGAAGAAGGGTTTCAAGTTTATTAGAAATCTTGCCACATCTATCAAGGATTATATGTTGAAGATCATCTCCAAGATTGTGAAGGAAGT
The DNA here is from genome assembly GCA_000404065.3 of Pinus taeda. Classification (NCBI taxonomy): domain Eukaryota; kingdom Viridiplantae; phylum Streptophyta; class Pinopsida; order Pinales; family Pinaceae; genus Pinus; species Pinus taeda. The sequence continues at coordinate 565 of APFE031177216.1, forward strand.
AATAGATGGAAGTTTTTCTCTGCTTTATCTGAAATTTTCAAGGACGAGAATGTGGGTTATTGACACGGGTGCCTCCAGACACATGATAGGAGAATGCAGTCAACTCCAAACTCTATCTAAGGGAAAATATTCTCACACAATCGAACTTGGAGACAACAAAATCTATCTAATGAAAGGAATTGGATCTACTTTGTTGGAGCTCGAGTCTAGTGGAAGCATTCACCTCAAAAATATTCTATATGTTCTAGGTTTGAAGAAAAACTTACTTTCTATTTCTTGTCTAGAGGATACGGGTGATAAAATTTCTTTTTTTAATGGCAAGGTCTGGGTTTGGGGTAAGGGCTCTAGTATTAATGAAGCTAGGGTGATTGGGATCCATTAGGGGACATTATATAGACTCTTTACACTTCTATCTCAAGCCCTAGTCCACTTGGATGTGAGTCCTTCCAAACTATAGCATAGAAGGTATGGACACCTTTATTATAATATTTTTCCATCTCTAAGTCAAATGGTTAATGACATCCCTGAATTGAAGGAAGTGTTAGTTTTTGTAGTGTTGATGGTGTTCTAGTCTTGACAATTGTTAAAGAGGCTAACTCCATAACCTAGAAAAGGTTTTAGGAAAATCCACCTAGAAGTTACTTAATTAAGTTAATTAATCAGTAATTAAATTTTTCCTAAGTCTAACTTAGGGAAAATGATTAATTCATAATAATTAATTAAGGAATGTGAGATTTCTCTAGAAACTCACACGGATCGACTGAGGAATAATCTCAGCCATGATTAAGTTTTAATATTGGTCTTTGGAGTTCCATAGTGAGATTATAAGAAGTCAATGAGTAGATGGAGGAACATACTTGAGATCGATTTCCTTGGGCAATTCGGTTTTTCCATAGAGCAGCAACATTATGTCGAAAGGGTTTGAGCCAGAGAAGGGAAGAAAAGATAGAGAGGGGCGTGGATAGTGAGTCTGAAAGAAGTCTTCCATTTCCAAAGAGTTAGCAGTAGAAGGGTCGTATTTTCTAGAGAAGTTGAGCAGATCTAACGCAGAGAGCTTCAGAGGGAGATTGATTTTTCCAAAGGGAAGGGCGATTCAATTGTAATTAGTCTGGAAATTATCTAGGAGGCCAAGAAAATTCCTTCTAGAGGCAGAGTCAGTCAGGATGTCATTTTTCCAGCAGTTTTAGGGCTTAGCAAGTTAGATCCTGCATAAGCACTATGCAGAGGTTGTACGTCTAGCTAGTTTTTCAAGTTGTCGGAGCTGGATCAGGCGTGGTGTTGAGGTATTGGCCTCACAAATATTTTGGCCAGTTTATTTTGCTGATTGGATTGCTAGTTGGGCATCCATATATTGTACTTAGAATTTCTTATTGTTTCTTAAAAATAAAAACCCTCAATTTTTATTTGTTAATTCGTTCTTGCGATAGCAATAAACTACTAAATTAATAGTTTATTGCTATCGCTATAGTATGATTAATTCGTTCTTGCGATAGCAATAAACTACTAAATTAATTAACAATTAGAAGAATTAATTCCAATTGCAGCAATAAAATTTTCAATGGTGAAATTTTTACATGGTATCAGAGCAATTTTGATCAGACAGGGAAGCTTAGAAGCGAGAGAAGAAAATTCTTTGTTCAGAGGGAGCAACAATATGAATTTTATAAGGGTTGTGTAGTGCCTAGCCAAGCAATGCGAATTGTTGGGCAATTCAATTTTTCAGTGCAGGGTTGTAGAAAAAATGTCTTTCCAGATTGATTTATTCCAACAAGTAGAAGGAGGAGCAATCGCTCAGATTTTCACTAACCAGATTCCTTGTTTGGGCACAGGAGGGTTTTGCAGCAGTTGGAAAAATGAGAACTAGCATCGAGCGAAAGAGGTAGCACACATACAGAGGGAATTTCTCTCAGAAGGTTTCTAGTTCAAAATTCCATATTTCTAGTTGTAGTCGAAATTAGTTTCAAGTAGATTTTCCCACTCTAGAAGGGAGTGTGAATATCATATTCAGTAGGCGAGCAGGTGAATGCGGGATTTTTTCATTCCAGCTTCAAAGATGGCCATAGTTGGGCTTAGAGATCAAGATAGGTTGGAGGGAGACTCCAGCTATGTCATCTGGAAGGCTAGGATGTCCCTCCTATTAGATGAACATGGCCTGAAGATGTTTGCATAGAGCGTGGTGGAAGTAACGACCGATGCAGATTAGGTGAAAGAGTACAGGAAATATATGGCCAAGGTGAAGTGGGTAATCCTAGATGGACTTCAGGACTGTATATTTTCACATATATTTGGCAAGAACACTACCAAGGAAATGTGGAATGCTCTTGCTTAGCTATATTAGAATCCTTTCAAGCAGCAGAAGATGTTCCTGAAGGAGAAGCTGAGAAACCTCAGGATGCATAACAATGAAGGCATTAATCCCTTTCTCACCAGAATTCAAGAAATCTACGATCAACTTGCATCAGTTAGGGAGGCAACTCAAACTACAAAGCTTGTGCATTTGTCCCTCGACAATGTCTTAGAGGACTAGAAGATCTTTGTCCAAGGAATTTTTGGATGAGATACTTTACTTGGGTGGGACAGGATGTGCTCAGACTTGCAGTAGAAGGAGATGAGGTGAGAACTTGTGAATACCTCCATCAACAGAAGCAGCAGTAAGGGGTCACAGGGTGAGAAGGAGGAAGAGAATGTGGCCCTTGCATCAAAAGGTCCCAATCAAGGACAAGGGAAGAAGAATAAAAAGAAGGACCTATCCAAGGTCAAGTGCTTAAGGTGTGGTGGGTTTGGCCACTACAATACTCAACGTCCTCAAAGGAAGAAGGAAAAGTAGGATAAGCAAGACTAGGTGACAACTCCGTGGAGAGAGAAAAATTATCCTCCAGGTTGGAGGAAGACTTCGCCATGTTTGCAGTTATACCTCTAGGAGTGAAGTAGGGCAATATGGAGCTATAGTCTCAGAGTTTCACAAAAGTGTGGGTAGGGTCCATTGAGGTGTTCTCCTCATGGATCATTACCTTGCTATGAGGGCACACAGTATTCAGGAGCAGGATGGATCAGTGTCAGTTGATGTGGTCAAATTCCAGGGTGAGAGTTGTAGACTAGTTACAGTCAGGTGTTGAGGAGTGTAAAGCAGTGTTGACAATAGAGCAGGAGGCTCAGTAGTAGAGTCAACAGCAATGCAGATTCTTCAATGGAAAGTACAAAGGCTAGTAGTAGTCAGATGCTTAGGAGACAGATGCAACATAGAGACATAGTTGATTCATAATTTTGGATGCTTCTCAGTTGTAGTAGCAGCAACAACATTTGAGAGGGAGTTACAGTGCAGATGTAGAGTTGGAAGCAGTATATTAGCGTTAGCAACAATACAGATGCAACATTAGATTTGCAAAGTGGTTGGTGGCCAGTGTAAGGCAGTCATAGTGGCTAGATATCAGTAACATGTATGGGAGGATGATGTAGAGACGAGGTGTTGGACTAGTTCAACACTAGAACACCTTCCTCGCTAAGAGGGAGTGTTAGTTTTTGTACCATCGGATGGTTTTATAATATTGACAATTGTCAGAGAGGATAAGAAAAACTAGGACTACATAACGTAGAAAATATTTCATGAAAATCCTCATATAAGTGCTTCAATTAAGTTAATTAATCAGTAATTAAATTTTTCTTAAGTCTAATTTAAGGAAAATGAATAATTAATAGTAATTAATTGAGGAAGGTGAAATTTCTCTAGAAAGTCAAATGGATCGAATAGGAAATAATATCATCCACTGATTAAGATTTAATCTTGGTTGTTGGAGTCCCATAGTGAGATTATAAGAAGTCGATGGGTAGATGTAGGAACAAACTTGAGATCTATTTCCTTGGGTAGTTTTATTTTTCCAAATAGCGACAACATTCTGTCAAAAGAGTTTGAGCTAGAGAAGGGAAGCAGAGATAGAGAGGGGTAGAGATAGTGATTCTAGAGGAAGTCTTCTAGTTCCAAAGAGTCAACAGTATAAGGGTCGCGTATTTCCCAAAGAATTTGTGCAAAGATAACACAGATAGCTTTAGAGGGAGATCAATTTTGTTGAACGAAAGGGTGATTTAGTTGAAGTTGGTCCAAAAATTCTCCAGGAGGCCAAGTGAATTCCTTCCAGATGTAGAGTCATCCAAGACATCATTTTTCTAGCAATTTCGGGGCTTAGCAAGTTAGTGCCTACACAAGCACTGCATAGAGGTTGTACAACTAGATAGTTTTGCCAATTGTCAGAGATGGATCAGGTGTGGTGTTGAGGTATTTTCCTCACAAATATTTTGGCCTTTTTATTTTGCTAATTGGATTTCTAGTCGAGATCCATAGCTTGTACTTAGAATTTCTCACTACTGCTTAATAATAAAAACCCACTATTGTTGCACTGATTTTCCCAAGTTGGGTTTTTCCGAGGACTTTTGTCCAAAAATAACAATGTTATATTTTATGTGTGTGCCAGCATTTTCTCATTTTCTAGTTTATCTTCTGCAGTTTTTTATTTTTGAAGATTTCAATGTGATTAGTTTGTTGTTGTCATAGAAATAAATTGCTAAATTAATTAACAGTTATAAGAGTTAATTCCAGTTGTTGCAATAAAAATTTCAGTGGTGAAATTTTCACAGGAAGAATATGAAGGAACCTGTAAGGGATGTGCTTTGGGCAAGAATGTAAAGAAACCATTTGCAAGAAGTGATACCATATATAAGGGAGTTTTAGATCTCATACATTTAGATGTATGTGGACCTATGGCAGTTAAGTCTCTTGGTGGGCATCAATATTATGTAACCTTCATTGATGACTTCTTAAGGAAAACTTGGTTATACCTCCTCAATAATAAGGATGAGGTATTCAAAAAGTTTCAGGATTTAAAGAATGAAATGGAAAATCTAACTGAAAGAAAGATCACAACTCTGAGATCAGATAATGATGGAGAATACACCTCCAAAGAACTAATATATTTCTGTAAGGAAGAATGGATTAAGAAGGAGATTATTGTTCCTTATAATCCTGAACAAAATGGTACAATGGATGAAAGGAAGAGTAGAACAATTGAAGAATTTGTAAGGGCCATGCTACATGATCAAGACCTTCCTCAATTTATATGGGGAAGAGGCATGTATGACAATCGTTTACTTGTAGAACCGAAGTCCTCACGGGATTCTCAAAAACATGAGTCCAAAAGAAGCATTTACAAGAAAGAAGCCAAGTGTGGATCATCTTCAAATATTTCGGTGTCCCGTGTATATTCATATACCCAAGGACAAGAGAGAGAAGTTGGATCCTACCAATCTAAAGGGCATATTTGCTGGGTATAGTGCTTCATCAAAGGCATACAAAATCTACATTAAGGAAGATTTTCGAATTGAAGTAGGGGTGTCATCTTTGATGAGAGTATAGCTTACAAGAAATCAAAGGATCTTCTAGTTGACTCTGATGTAGAAGAGATACCTATCTTTGAGGATATCTCTATGGAAAATGATGTTTAAGATCATACATCTACTCAAGAAAACTTTGAAGATCCTTGTGAGCCTATATGACAAGTAATTATTCCATAAAATCAGATGAGGCCTACTTGTTTGAAGACTAGTCTTCAAGAAGCAGAAGGACATATAGCATTAGAGACCTCTAGAGAAAGTAAAAGACTGGAAAGGTATTCATGGTATGTTGCATACATGAAAAAGCTTATTAAAGTGGAACCTTCCTCCTATGAAGATGCTACTAAACATCAAGTGTGGAGGAATTCAATGCAGGAAGATTATGTTAGGTCCCTACAATACTAGTGATTACCCCATTACTATTGTAGTTGTATCCCTTATTAATATTTTTGTGCCCTTATTGTCCCCATATTGTTATTACTGTGCCCCATAGAATCCCTCTATTGTTATTTTTGTGCCATTATATTATTATTGTTAGGCCGGCTGGGTTATATTGTAACTCCTTAGACTCCTATATATAGAAATGAGGTTTTTTCATTTGAATCATCCAAGAATTGTGAGCTAGTTTCATAACCTCACTTTTGTGAGCTAGTTTCATAACATTTGGTATCATAGCTTTGGATTCTAGGGTTTCACTACTCTAAATAGGTCATCGTGGAATTTTCGCTATAACTTTCTGCAACGTTTCAGAAGCGGAAAGAAAAAACCCATTTGAGCCGAAATCGTACTGAACCTCGGGTTCGAATTTCAGAGATTTTCGCTCTATGTTTGCGGAGATATGATCTGAGGAAGTGCTCCAAAAACACGTGCTCAACAAGACTGACTCATAGTGTAAGTGACAAGCGTGACACTCATGATTGATCATTCATTGATCAAGACAACATTTGTGTGACAATGAATGTGATTTTGTGTGTGAGTGCGACAGATGCTTTCATAGTGAACACAACAAGCACATACAAAGCGAAGACCTTGAGCATAACCAGAACATGGTCGCAAGCATGACTTAGACATTAGCATGTTGAGACTTGAATGCAATAAACAAGCAAGGCGGATGTAAGGACTCACACAAGCTCATGGAGTGAACCTGAGTGTAGGCAATCATTAAGTGAACTCTTCAAGGGAGGGTCCCAAATCGGTGTAGGTCAAAATTTTGGAGGGTGGTTGTAGCCGCTACAATGCTTGGCAACATACTGGTAGAACTCCAACTTCTCTATTTTGGTTCATTGCTAGCACAAGGCCTTAGTCTTTTGGGGAGTATTGAATCATTGTGTGAGCTACTTCAGTTTCCCCATTTACCCCATGGACATATGTGGTTCACCCTTTGCTAACTCAATCGAACACAATCAAAAGTTTAGCTTGAATATTAATGCTTCGAATCCGAGAAGGGTAGTTTAGCTCGCGAGTTGAAGATTTTCAGAGTATAAGTTTTCATCTTTGGTATTGCTCCACTGCCAACAGGCCTGGACAGTACCCCTGCGGAGTCACAGAGGAACACATACATTTCTCCACTGCCATCGAGCCTGGTTAGTACCCTGTTGGATTTTCATGCATCACCTCTCTCTGCAGGAAGCTTTTCTCTTCTTTTGCCTTTATATTTTTCAAGAGGATTGTGCATAGGCACTTATTTATTTTTGGGGTGGAAGAAGGATCCCGAGTTATTGAGAGTAGAAGAGTTTGATCCTTCAGAGAAGCATGTAATACCTCTGACATAGGTTTGCTCATTTAGACTTTCCCCTTCTTCATTTTTGCTAGTTGGATGAGCTTGAAAACACAAAGCAAAAGGCTGAGTACAGGCATAGGGCTTCCCAGTGTGGACATAGGTTCATGGTTGGACCAAAACTTCCCTTGCAGATGATTCGTATTTTTCGTCAGGACTGCATCGGCTGAAGGTTGTGACCAAGCACAGAGAAGACAGACACAAGACTGACCAAGTGTTGCAGTGTCACAAGTCTCTTCAAATTTCAGCCACATATTTTATTCAAAAGCCAAAACGTAGTAGTTGGTAGCACTTATTTCTGGAAACAAAAATGGTAATATATCAAACAAACAAAATGAACGTGAATAGAAATAGTAAGCAGAATCAAACAAGGAAAAATCAAAGATAATAAGTAAAACAAATCAAATGAAAACAACAAGTAGCAAGCAGACTATGTACATGGCACATGCGCGGCCCAATGTATTGAAATTTATGTTTGAGATCTTTGCCATTGGTAGGAAGGTTATCAATTCTCATGCCCATTGATTGCAAATGATATATGTGTGGGCCAAGCCTCTTGTAGACTAGTGCAAGTCCACCGGGTTCCACTACTGGAACTTGGTAGAATTCTAGAAGACCTTCAAGTGAAGACAACACCACTATTTCAGGTACTGTGTGCAACATGGGCTCAGATGATAGCACCGGGTAGTTTTTTTTATTCTGGGGAAGGTTTCAAGTTTATGAAATCAATTCGTAAGTTGATTTTCCCAGATTTCTTATGTGCAGGATTTAAATTAGAAAACCAAGTATGATGACGAACTTTGCAAATAATCCAAACACTTAAACTGTTAGTCAATCTTTTCGGTGGAAGGAGTGTAAACAACATGTATGTGTTACCTATTCTTTGATGCAATAGCTTGTCTCCTCCTTTACCTGGAACCTCATGTTGGATTGATCACATGTAGTGTGTACTCAAGTCATCACTTATTCGTTCAAACCCATCCTGGTACTATTCGATCAAGTGGCCAATGATTTTTCGTTGCTATAGTGTGTAGCTTGTGCTGAGACTGGCCATCTTTGGATCGTGGTAGGTTCCCAAGTTTCTTTGTTCATTCGTAGTGTTGTTCCTTTGTGTGTTCAGCATGAGTGCTTCATACTCAACATCGTTGTTTGTGCCTTCGAACTTCAGAAAGCTCGAAATCATGTAATGTCCATTATTTTGGATGACTGAGATACAATCGGTCTTTAGGCCATCATGTGTTCCTGACTTGTCAAGGCTCATAGCCCATAGCTCGTCTGTACATAGACCGTTTGGCATGCTTCTACTACTGTTACTACCATTGTTGCTACTAAAAAAAAAAAAAACAAAAACAAAAACAAAAAAAAACAAAAAACAAAACAAAACAAAAAACAAAAACAAAACAAAACAAAAAACAAAAACAAAAACAAAAACTGTACAGGTTTCATTATCATTAGTTGGGCGAGGAAGGAGTCCCAACTACTCGTCTGATGAGGTTGGGGCTGGCCATGCAAGATAACACTCAAACGTCTTCATTATCATTAGTTGGGCGAGGAAGGAGTCCCAACTACTCGCCTGATGAGGTTGGGGCTGGCCATGCAAGATAACACTCAAACGTCTTTTCTAGGAGGCAGTTGCCAAACATGAGTTCTGTGAAGGCCAATGGTTCGTTCTCGTCGTTAAGGGGAGTGACATTAGGTTTCATATACCTCTCGGATAACATCCGTATTTGGTTGCATCTTCCCTTGTACGGAAGCCACATGTGAGACCAGTCCATAGAAAAATATCCATCTAGCTTGTTGGACCAGTCTCTGTTGAGTTCACCAATGCATCAACATATTTGTTGTGGACATATCGAAAGCATATGGCAAAACATCTGCGAGAATCATCCAACTTGAGAGCGGCATGATGTTGGTTTCTATGCCAGAATCAACCAAGCAATTGTGAACATTGTAGTTTAAAACTTCGAATGAAAGCAGGAATGGGGGGAAACCTAAGTTTTCTTCTTCCATTCAGAGTGTATTGAGCACAATAGATAGTGATCCGGGAGGTGTGCTTTCTCCCTCGCTAGTGGAGGTTGTGCTTTCCACTGCTATTTGTCCCAACGCACGCAGAAGGATATCTCACTGACTCTGGACTTTGGCTAACTCGAACAAATTGATGTTCTCTTGAGTTTTCTTCATGTTGTCAACTATGTTGTAGTCCAGAGGTGGTAGACTCACTGGGGTGTCCATGGTGGAATGGATGTCCGTGATGTCCGGTGGAGTTTTATGCAACTTGCTGCTCATGGATGCACTCTTATCCACCGATGTCTTCCCAGACTTTCTTTGTGTCTGTTGCTTCGAGGCAGCTGATGGATCAACCTTCTTTATCAGCTACCTCACTTTCTCTTGCATTTCCCCAAGTGTAGGGGGAGCCCCTTTACTCCTAATATTATAACGATCATTTTTCTTTTGGGGTTGCTTTCTTAGGTTAAATTGAGTCAAGGTTGACCTGGTTAAATAGTAGTGGTTTTAGGCACATGGTATAGTGTACCCATGGTATTATGGACCATGGTATTGCATGTAATGGAGCCTATAAAAGGTTGGGAATAATTCATTGTAATGTAGGCCTGGAGTTGAGCGGTGAAGGCTCACTTGGCCGGATTGGCCAGGGTTTTGGCCAATGCTAATGAGATCTCATTGAGTTGGGTTTTTCCCTAGATTTGGGGTTTTCCTGGATAAATATTATGCGTATAATATTTATGTGTATTATTGCTGGTTATTTTATTATTCCTCTTTGTTAATCTTGGTAAATCCCCATAATAATTTATATCTCTGCCGTAAATTTCTTAACAAATGGTATCAGAGCTAAGTTGGCTTCAGAAGGACAGTTTTTTGTTGCCAAGGGTTTGTATTGGCCTGGTAGACAGAGAGATAATCAAGTTTTTTATTGCAGATCTGGATCAAAATCCATATATTGTGAAGCAAAGATGCACACTATTGGGTCATAAGAGATTCAATGGATGAGGATGATATGTGCACGTGGATTAATTAATTGATTAACCATGTACCTGAAAAAAACGCATAGATAAATGGTGGTTACAGTGGCTGTGACCCATGTAATTCAGTAGATGCGTTCTTTTTATATGGACATTGAAGTCATATGTACAAAGACAAGAACAAGGGTAAACAAAAAAAAGAATTATAATGGAGTGAAATTTTTAATTTGCATGTAAATGGGCATATTGTTGTAAGACCTGGTAAGGCATGCATACCCCTGAGTAATTACCGTAAAGTCTGGGTTAGACCTTGGTAATGGGGGGATGTCAGGTTAACAAATCCCAGGTAAAAACTTTGAAGAGTGAGCGAGATTGTCTCTTTTAGCAGGTTTTGGCTAGATTTAGTCAAGGAACCCCAAGTCAAGTTAAAGGGGGGAATTGTTAGGTAAAATTGACTCGGGGTTTGAGTCAAGGTAGACCCGGTTAAATAGTAGTGGTTTTGGGCACACGGTATAATCATTGAGTTAGGTTTTTCCCTAGATTTGGGGTTTTCCTGGATAAATATTATGCGTATAATATTTATGTGTATTGTTGCTTGTTATTTTATTATTCCTATATGTAAATCTTGGTAAATCTCCATAATAATTTATCTCTCTTCCATAAATTTCTTAACATTCTTCTCGGTGTTTGTCTTCGAGATTGCTTGCGAGCACTGATAAGCGTTAACCAAATGCTTAGAACTTGGTGTTTCGTTAGTTGTAACCTCTTCACTATCATCAGTGCCTTCTAGTTGCTCCTGCATGTCACCTTTTGCATCAATTGTATGACTGCAAAGTGAGGTAATGACTCACTTCCAATCTGAGCGAGAGTTCTCGGGGTGGAACTCTTCGTGGAACGAACATAAATTAGGATCAGCGCAATTCTCGAGTTGGAACACAAGCTTCTACACAAATTTGGAAGTGAACCGGTTGTTGATTTATGAGCCGGTTGATGAAATGCTCGCTTGTCTCTATCTGGGTGGATGGCTGCTTGCGAATGTGTCTATTTTCCATTGCTTGATTTCAAAAATTTTGGTGGCCAAGTTCTTGACAAGGCGAGTGAGGGTCTCAATTTCAGTTGCTTCCTTATCTCTACCCTTGCTCGCCATTTCTTGGGGCTTTCTACTTGCATCCTTGGATTATTTCGTTGATTCATCATCCTTGATGACTCCAATTGTGCGCAAGTCTTTTTCAATAGAAATAGCCTCTTCAAAGCTTTCTAAAAGTGTTGGCTTCGTAGCTCGCTTGACCAGCTACGCAATGGTGGTCAAAAGTGCAGACGTGTAATAGTCAACAGTGATGGAGTCATGAGGTTTAGTGTCTGCTGCAAATTTTTTCAAAATACGAATAAACCTCTAATTAAAGTCTTTCACTTTCTATTTTCCCTCCATCCTGAGGCTTCCCAATTCCTTGAGCAGCATGGTTGGGGTCTTGTCATCAGCAAAATTTTCGAGGAACATACATTTGAAAGAACCCCAGTTCTGTATGGAGTTGGGTGGAAGGTTGGGATACCAAGAAACTCCATGACCATCCAAGGTACATGGGAATAGTCTACATGCTACGTCGTCATAATGTACCTCAAGGTTCTGCAACTATAGGTAAAAGTTGTCTACATGGTCCTCTGCCTTCACCGCATTATCAGGGTTGAACTTGATGTTCATCCTCTTTGCTGGCTTTGGAATCTTGTGTAGAACAGCCGGGAGGGCCAATGGTCCCTGAGTCATCCATTCAAGATTTGGGTCCGCCATCTCTTCATCTTCTTCATCTTCTTCCTCTCCTTCGGAGTCTGTCGGTTCATCTCCGCCTCGACCTCCTCCGTTTCCTTCCCCTCCGCCTTCTATACTGGATTTCTATCCCAAGATCACAAGAGAGCGTTGTTTGTCTTCAAGGAAGATTGGAGTTTCCTCTTTGTCTTCAATAGCTTCCTATAGACCTTCAACCATGGCAAGGACTGCTTCTTCCACCGATGATACAACAACTCCTATGGGAGTGGATTTTGGCTTCCTAGATGTGTGTGGAAGATGTTGTATGCCTGAGATCAGTACGATTGCTTTCGTGAACTGGCGAGTGGCGAGATGGATGGAGCGAAGATGTTGATATGAAATCTTGTGTTCAATTTTGGAGGTGAGGAGTAACCAACTGTAGAGTCGTGTGAGAGGGAGTGCGAGTTACTGTCTTGACCAGATGATTGATGAGTGATTGTGAGGGGAATTTTAGCCATGTACAATAGGTTGTCCTCCTTCTAGCACCAGAAATGTTGACGGTGCTAGACCCGCCAACGTTCAGGGGATCACCCCAGTATGAAGTCCCAACTAGACCTCACACCATTTGGTGAGGGAGTCACAGCCGGTATGATGGACCGGTTGCCATATCTTAAGGATTTTCCTCAACTCTTGCTTGTGAGCACAGGAGAGTGGTTCACTTTGTCTTTGAGAAGTGAGGTTTGCATGCCTAGTGAGTATAAGTGTACTTGTGTCAATGGTTCTTTCACTGTGAAGGGAAGAAGGTGAAGGTGAGTTCCAGGTTAAAAGGGATCAATCTCAACTCGGCTAGGAACACATAACACAAAAGGACATACATAGGTTCTGGTGAAGTAGTCCACTTGGATGTGACAATCACAACATACAAGGTAAGATAACATGTATAACACTTACACAACAGTCTGAATGAGTGTAATGGTTGTTACAACAAGGTTTAGGTGAAAATTTTGTCCGATGTCTAAAAGAGCAGTTGACACGGACTGGACAACATAAACAACATATACAACACATTTCCATTAATAGATTATGCATTACAACAAATGAAACAGTTTAGATGTAGAACACATGTTAAAGCAACATGCATTACAAGTGTTAAAGATCAGTCTTACAAAAAATACAATACATGTGTGAAAATGTGCTAGCCTATTAACAGGCTTCTGAATTAAGTGAAAGTTCCAAGACACATCATTACACCATACATCACTAACCCCATTAGCGGGGTGTTGGAGCCACTACTTACTCCTCAAAGAAAATATTACAGACTCTCTTGGCTATGTGGGAGGAGCTGAGGTGAAAAAAAGTCCTTTGCATGTACAAATGAGGGGGTATTTATAGCCAAGGGTGAAACGGACCCTTGTGGTTGTTCGACTACCCTCATGACCGTTTGAATTCCATGACTCTTTGTTCAACAAGTAGGTCTCTTGGACTTCCACGTTACATCACATTGATTGGCAACAAACCCATAGTGAGGATGTGGGCGACATGACTCATGACGTGACTCGACATGACTTGACATGACAATGCTAGTACATTTGTGTTGCTTCTGGAGTGCATGTTGAGCTATAGTGTTGTTGGGTGATGGATGTCTTCATGGTGTATCATAGCTTCACCTCCACATGGCGAAGTGTGCAGATTCTTCGATGGTCCTTGGTTCGCTTGATGAAGCTTTAGCATGTTGTTCCTTGCTTGCATGTTGGAAGGCTTGACAGGCTCATCTTTTCACGAAGGTGCTTGTTCGTCATGTTCATCTTCTTCACATTCTTCATTCGTTTGTCTGTTGGTGAACCCATCATTCTGCATGTGCTCCCTTTGTTCATCCCATTCGTTGTCTTTCCATGTTCGTTGGTGTACCTGTACCTACAGTCATTCATGATGATACAACATCAAATCCAAAACCTCCTAGTCTACCATGACATATGATCATTCGGGTGTAGGTGACTGGGAGAGGCAACAAGGCTATGATGCGGGACGATGGCTCTGGGAAACTACTGATGAAAACTACGCAAGAGTCAATGAGAGATGCAGACAGGCAATCTGACTTGACAGTGAGTGTCTACAAGGTTGGCTCGGCTGGAAGGAAAAATTGCACAAATTTTGGGGGGAATAGTCAAGGCCACTAGAAGGAAAGATAGGCATGCTCTGTGCATTTTTCAGAACGAATGGACAACGGGACTGGACAACTAGATTTGTGCAATTTTCTAGAGGAACAGGCTGAGTTGCATGAAGGGTCAGTATGTAGGGATTGCGCATTTTTTCTGGGGAACTGTCGAGGTCACGGGCAGCCAAAACTATGCAATTCCTAGAGGGAATTGCCAATTGGCTTCCCAGGTGACTCACAGCAGAAACTACGCAATTCCCAGAGGGAACTGGGAGTCTGCTGCTAGGGGATACTAGCAAGGAAAACTGCACTAAGTCTGGGAGGCCGGACTGCTGATCATCTCTGTGTAATTTCTGATTTGAGCTGATTGATAGGTAGAGGAAGGCCTTCTCATGAACATTGCATAATTTCTGAGATGAACAGTTGGTCGATTGTCGGGATGATTGATTGGGAAAACTATGCAATTTTCTGAGGGAAACAGGGATGGACACTTGGTGGCTATCTGACCTTTTTTCACAATTTCCTCAGTCAGTTGAGCAGGTGAAGTCAGTGGCCTTTGTGCAATTTTTGAGGGGATCCAGTCTTGGGATGACTGTCGGGTCCGACTGTCTGGGTGGCCAGCATGAGAGTTAATTGAATTACTTGCGGGTAGTGCAGCTTGAAAAGACTAGTTTGGTGCTTTTGTGCTATTCTAGTTGACAGACGATCGAGTTGATGGCAAGGTGATGGTCCAGCTATCAGAAGGGATTCAAGTCATCAGAACCTTCAGCAAAAATGGCTAAGTGTGTGAACAATCGAAAGATGCATATGTGATCATACGAACACACACTCGCATGACTTAACAACGAAATGACCAAACCATCCAGACACACATGCTCAACAAGACTGACCGATGGTGTAAGTAACAAGGACGATACTTATGATTGATCATTGTTGGGAATGGGTCCCATGGGGTCAATTATGGGGTTAAAAGCCCAAGTTTTGGGGC
Organism: Pinus taeda; assembly: GCA_000404065.3. Taxonomy (NCBI): domain Eukaryota; kingdom Viridiplantae; phylum Streptophyta; class Pinopsida; order Pinales; family Pinaceae; genus Pinus; species Pinus taeda. The sequence goes on from APFE031177216.1 coordinate 15,586, forward strand.
AAAAATCCCGAATTTTGTATAAAAGAATGTAAATTATCCACATTTTTTGGTCGCAGAGCGTGAATATATCAAGAGTCAAAAAGGGTTTCCACCCTTAGTTTAGATAGGTTGTGTCGGCTTGATGAGATTCGCCCTTGGTCCGCAAACCATGGGATTGTATAAAAAGGAGGTCTTAGAGGAGTCCAGGATAGTTCAGTTCATAGATAGAGTCATTGATGAGTCTGTGAAGAGCTAAGAGTGAGCATCTTAGCATAGGAAAGAGGCTCTATAGTTGAGTGTGCAGAGGCCTAGGGTAGAAGTCCACAGCTGAGTGCGCAGACCCCTACAGTTGTGTGCGTAGGGCAGTTAGAGTTTGTACTCAAAAATCTGAACCATCAATAAAGAGAAGTATTATTAAAATTAATATGCATTTTACTTCTGTCAATTGCATGCGATTATGTTATGTTAAGCACCGGGTTTATGTTTTATTACTAATTTGATGCGCAAATATATGTGTTTTCCTCTGTTATATGAACGCAAGTAGAGATATATGTTTACGCGAAGACAATCTTAATTGCATGATAGAATTGGCGAACACTTAATATAATTTAGGAAACTATACAACAAAGTAGTTACAGAGGCGCGTAAGTGTTGATATTGCTTGTTAGGGTTACGTGAAGGAAAATTGCAGATCTTCGAGGAGGCTCTGAAAGACTAATAGAGAAGTACATCGATAAGCCCTAAAGGCTTATCGATTTGCACGAAGGCATAGTTAAAGTGTAAAATCGACATCATAACCATCTCAAGGTGCAGAAACTTGCTTCCTGCATGCCCCCATACTGCTTCGGCTGAGAATTCAGTCCACACTTCGCGGATTGATGCTGAAAGGGCCAGTAGTGTAGGGATTTTCTTGGCTGACTAATGCTAAACCTGGGTTAGGGCCCATCAAGCCAACAAATGGTTCCGTTGCCAGGATCGCAAAGTTGGCAGACGGCCAAGGGAGGTGGAGGCTTGACGGTCCAATTGTTTGGACCCCGGAGTTAGTACAGAAATTGGAAGCCTTTGAAGATAAGATCGCATGCACTGTCAATTATTGGCTCGAACGTATCATAGGATGGTTTGTGACAAAGTTCGTGGTCGATACTTTGGTCAGTTACAGTGTAGCAGAGCACCGCTTCTTCAAGGGGCTGCGAGGTAAGTATTTGAAATCATTAAATACTTGGATTAAGATGCTCTTGTGTGAAAAGCGGGTCATGCAATTAACTTTATGTTTGGGGCTACACAAAGTGGAAGGTCTTTCAAGGATGGAGGAAGAAAAGGTCCTAAATATAGCTCGCTGATTGAACCTCCTTTGAGTGATGACAAAGGAGCAACACAGGCTTCTCCTCTGAGCACTATTCAGTTGATAAGACAAGGGTTCCCGCGAACACCCACACCGCCTCCATCCTCATCTCATCCATCCACACCGGCTCTATCCTCACCTCCATTGCTTACCCCCACACCCACACCACCGCCACCTCCACCACTGTTCAACATGGCGAACTCCGTAAAGCTACCTGTGTTCAAGGGCGTAGGAAATGAAGATCTGAACCAATTTTGGTTCGTCGTGAAGGTTGTATGGGAATCTTAGG